>VDFB02011727.1:0-12678 GCA_007258455.2 Sequoia sempervirens
ATCATTTAATAGTCCAGTAGTAGGAACAATAGAAAAACACAAAAGTTGTAGTAACAGCCAACTGAAAGAAAACATAAAACCCACCCACACACCCAACCCATTACTTTGCTAAGCCCTTCCATTCCTGGAAAAGGGATCCATAATTTCATCACCCACCCATTTGTTTCTAGGTCCTCCATCAACATTCTTTTTGGCCACCTCCTTGTGTAGCATGTCTGATAGAGTGATAACAAAGTTGTGGATGATTTAGACTATGAAGCGTGTGATCCTAGTGATTTTCTTCTCCAAAATTTCCACATGGGATCAAAAATTATCAAGCTCCTCATTCTTCTTATTCTTCATTTTTCTCTCATCCTCATTCCCAACCTGGTGTTTAGAAGATTCCAGAGTGAAATCTTCAGAGAACATTTTGTTTAGCTCCAGAAAATGGCTCGACCCTTCAACATAATCTTTGGTTTATTCAATGGTATCATTTTTTTGTCCTCCTTACCCTCCTTTTGCTCAAAATCACTTAATATCTCATCAATGGGGTCCTCCTTTTTATTGTTGGCCAATCTATTGGACTGTTTGATGCTAGTCGGCCTTTCCCCCATGTCCACACTGGTAGCAACAATGATGTCCCCTTGGGAATCTCTTTTAGTAGAGTCCCCCTCCTCATTGTCTATATTTGGCTCCACCACATGGCACAGGGTTCCCTTTTTTCTCTTTTTAGGTTTAGGTTTGTTCTTTCCAGCTATTTTACACTTCTTTTTAGTATGAGTGTTCTTTAATTCACAAAGCCTAATAATCGCTTTTGACTAGGATACAAATGTTGTTTTAAATTTTGAAATAAGTTTTAAGCATGGGTGAATTGAAACCTCATTTATGAGAAGATGAATTATAAAAAAAATGGGATAGTCACTGCTAATTTTAAGTTTTAATTACTAACCGTATTTATTGTTTTTCATGTGTGCAGTAAGGTTTCCAATATATCTTTGAGTAGCAATAAGGTACACACTTGCATCTTGAGGAAATTCTACTAAATTTGTACTAGAACTACATCTATTAATGGAAAATTCAAGTGAAATATTAGGCATTAATTCTAAGAAATCATTTCATATATCCATCATCGTAATGATAATCTAGTCATTTATGTTATTCCCCTTTAGAGGTACATGGATGATATATTGACAAGAGCCCCATATACTCTCTTTAAATCAAAGACAAGAGCCCCATATACTCTCTTTAAATCAAAGCAATCATCAACATCCTCATCAATATGTTTATTTTTTATTGAAGGTGTCTAATGAGGTGTGGTCTTCAAATATGTTCAGCTATAAAACCCACCTCTAGAAGGATTTAAACCAAAATATTATCACCCCTGTTGGCCCATATGACTCAGATAAGTTTCAAAAGTGTTTTAATTTGATTGTGCAAGTGTGGAACATGTTATTAGTTTGCTGGTAAATATAGATTATTTATAGGACCCCTTATGTTTCCTTACTATGATTTGGAATCTACATTTCTATCTAATGATATCAAATTTCTTAATTGTGCCTCACGATTAGTATTCTTAAGGCAAAGATATGTATGGGACTTAGTGTTTAGTGGTGATCAAATTTTCAAAGCCCTAGATACTTATGACATACTCAAATGTGTCTACCATCTTGACAGTATTTTTACTAACAACATTTTATCAAATGTGTAGGTTTCTTGCATATGTGTAGCATTCACTTAAGAACTTCAAAATAAATTTTCCCTATCCCTCAAGTGCACTATGGCATCTCGCAGCCATTACTTAGATTAGGTCTCTATGCTCTAAGGTGATAACATCTTTAATGCACTCTATCTTCTAATTAATCATTGTTCCCTTGTTCCTATAAAAGGGACAAGGATTATAGTAGCATTGGGGCTTCAATTTCAAACCTCTTCTCATCACAAGGAGACTAACCATCTATTTATAGAATAATATCATGCCATAAGTGAAGAAGATAGTAATTGAGTGATAAAAGTGGTGCAGGGGAACCTTTGGGTAAATGTTGTCAATCAAGGTCATTGTTGAGTAAGATTTAGGGTATTTTGAGTCATTTTACATTAAATAAGATCATTTAGAACATTTTTTATTGCAATGAGTCTTGTTAGAGGTTACTAGGTGTCTGAGAGTTCAAATTGCAAAAAGTTGAAAATGTTGTAAAGTTGCAAAATTTCAAGTTTGTGGAAGCTCATCGGTCATATTATTCAAAGGTCAATTTTTGATGGTTGTGTTAGTTGTTTTAGGAGGGAAAAAGGATTACATATTGGGAGGATCTTGTTGTGCATCTCTCTTGGTGTTTTAAAAGCAAAAACAAATAAGAACTCTCTGTTTTCTTGAAATTTCTATGAAATATCTCTATTTACAGGTCTGTATGATACCATACATAGGAAAGATTGCTCTGAAACTTTATGAAATCATCAGAGGCATGAATTAACTACATTTTTCATTTTATTTTAGAGGTTTATATTGAATTTGAAGAGTTTTATACTTGTTTTTCTAAAACTAACTATGTATATCTAGATTTAAGGGGTTGAGGGTTTAAAAAAATGTAATAATGGCCATTCCACCTATTCTATATGTTGTGTCTTAGTGGAATGGGATAAATTAGGTATTTTTAGGGGTGTAGACATTTCTTGTGTACATGGGAGGTCTTTTGAAGGTGTGGGATTGATGCCCTAGTCACAAAATGGTGTATTTTTTAGTGTAATTGAGAGGTTTGAGAGTAAGAATGTGTGAAATTATTGGGGGAAAAATAGCATGAAGGTGTTTTAGTTTTGTGCAGACCTAATTAAAGGTGTTTGAAGTGGTAGGTTTGGAAGGCTGGTTTTCAATAAACCCCATTAAATTTGCTAAAAAGGAGGGTTTCAAGGTTAGGTGCATTAGAGGCCGGTTCTTCTAATAAAGTTTTTGGAATCTATGGTTTTGTAACCTATTGAATTCTTCCCAAGTGATTTTTTAGGTTGGGGAGAAGATTAGAGACAAGTTCCTTTGTAAAAGTGACCTAATTTGAGGTTAAGGACATTTTAAGTGCCTTGTTTGATGAAATTGTTCTAAAGTAACCTATTGAGTTTTTGTCATATGTTTGTGTATGCCCTAATGGGTATCTAAAAAGGTGTTTGTCCTAAGTTTAAATGGAATTCTCGAAGAGATATACCTGATTCATTCAAGTGGCAATACTACAAGGAGATAGTGAAGGTTTGATGTGATAAGGAGAAGTTGAAGTTTTATGACTTGGTGAGTTGTTGCTTTTGGTTGAGATTGGGTTGATTGGTTTGAAGACCTCCCTATTTAACACCAATTGGTATCAGAGCACAAGGATTAGATCTCTTGAGAGTGGAAGGTTGTTGATTGAAGAAAGAAAACTTGGAAATTGAAAAGAAAAAGTGTCAAAATTCCTCCAAAAGGGAAAATATGGCTAAGGAGATGAGTGAATTGAAGGATAAGTAGGCTAGGGAAATAAGAGAGTTGAAGGAAAGACTTGCATCATTGGCGGCAAGTGAGAGAACAAATGAGGATGAAAGTGATTATGATGAAGAAGAGGAAGAAGAGTTTGAAGATGTGGATGAAGAACTGGATCCTGAAGACAAAAGGATGGAAAAGTTGTTAAGGGTAGTTAAGAGTGACAAACATAAGGTGAAAATTGATGTGCCAAAGTATGGAGGTACTCTAAATGAGGAGGAATTTATAGATTGGATTGTAGCCTTAGATAATTATTTTGAAAGTGAAGATGTTCCTAAAGAGCAAAGGGTGAAGATTGCAAAGACCAAGATGAAAGGTCATGCTTTGTTATGGTGGGATTATTAGCAATCAAAGAAGAGAAAGCAAGGTAAGTCCAATATTGTTTCATGGGACAAAATGATAGAAAATATTAAAGGTAAGTTCTTGCCTAATGACTATGAGATTCAAATGTTTAAAAGACTTCAAGGTTTAAGACAAAAGGAAATGGATGTTAAGTCATATACTGAAGAATTCTATAAATTGAGCATAAGGTCTAGTCACATTGAAAATGATGTTGAGAAAGTTGCTAGGTACCTTGGTGGTTTAAGATTCAATATTCAAGATGAATTAGTTTTGGAAAATCCTAAATCTGTTGAAGAGTGTTATCAAATGGTATTAAGAGTGGAAGAAAAGATGAAAAGAAGGTAAGAAAAGTCAAGTAGAGGTAGACGTAGCACCTCTAGGAGAAGAGGATCATTCCCTACTTCAAAAAAATCAAATGAAAGCCAAGAAGATGCTAATAAAGGACAAGAGAAAGTTATACATTTTAGAGTTGGTTTTAGAGGCACAAGAGGCTGATTTGTTGGAGGTATAAGTGCAAACACATTTGCACATAGGTGCTACCATTGTCAAGAGTTTGGGCATCCAACATTCAAATGTACTGAGAGACATGGTTCTACATCAAGTGGTGGAGAAAGGAGAAGTGAAAGGAGAGCTCAAATAGTGCAAGAAGATGAATGTGAGAGTTCAAATTCTTCTAATCATGTCGTTACTCTAGAAGTTGGGGAAATTTTGATGCTGAGAAGAACACTCTTGAAGACATCTAAGGAAGAGGAGATGACTCAAAGAAAGATATTTTTCAAGACCACATGCAAATGTAGAGATAAGGTATGTAAAGTTGTGATAGATTCAGGATCAACTGACAATATGGTGTCTAGTGAAATAGTAGAAAAACTGAAGTTAGCAAAAGTTCCACATGAAACACCATATAGGGCATCTTGGGTGAGTGATAATAAGTCACTTTTCGTAAATGAACAAGCATATGTTGAGTTTCAAATTGGTGGATATAGAGACAAGGCCCTTTGTGATATTTTTCCTATGAGTTGTCATTTGTTACTTAGAAGGCCCTAGCAGTTCGATAGTTCTAGAATTTATAATGGTAGACAAAATACCTACACTATTGAGAAAGGTGGGGATACATTCATTTGGATAACTATAATGATACCATTGAAAATATAAAAAATAATTTTGGCATAAGATAACAAATATATCAAGTATAGTGAAAAATACTTCCTCCTCCCAAAGAAGTGATTAACATGTGGGTAGACCATGTTTGCAAAATATCTCACCTACACTAATGTTCCAATGAATGGCTTTGGAAAGATACTTATGAATTATTTTTTTGGAATAAATTATGGATTTTACCTTATAAAAAATTGGCATTCTTGGGAGGGATTTTGAAATGCTCCTAAGAAAATAGAAATACTTTCTTTTGTTTTAAGTCAAAACTTATGCTACAATCACATCTAACCGTATAGCCAAAAAATACAAAGTACAGTATGAAATACCAAAAAACCTACTAGTAGTCTAGCTAATGAAGTCTAATGTGTTAAGCAGAATGGTAAATGACAAGAAATAACTATAGAAATGATAAAGGAGATAATGAAAAACAAAGGTGACAAAGACCAACTCATTAAGAGTCTAGTTTTCCTACAAGCTTCACACATACACATACCTACACACAACCAAGAGAAGAAAAATGTTGGGGTTGTATAGGGGTTTGCCTTAGTCAAACCCCCACTTTGGTGTTTCCACCTCCACAAAAAAATAGATAGATAAAGAGAGATAGAAGTATGATAAAGGAAGTGTTGGAAAGGATGATATTGAACACAACAAAAAACACAATGCTACTCTATCAAATCATAATGAAAGAAGGATAGTGAAGCAATACCACCTTCACCCAAAGTCACTCAAGCCCAATGAAGGGAGAATGCAAGACTACAAGCTTGGTAAAGTCATCACAATTGTGGAAGTAATGAAGGAGGTCTTGCAAGACACTAAACTCCCAGCTTCTATGGTAGCACAACATGTTCTTGATGAACTTGATAGAGCAACCAGTTGCTAAGCAATGCTCAAGAGGTCAAACTAGCTATGTAAAATTATTCAAGAGATTTTAGAAGATGGAATGAATTGCTAGAAAGATGAATTGATAGTGAAAACAAGCCATTTGATGATGGAAAGATAGGGAAAGACCCGCTTTTGAGTTGGTTGGTCAACATAGAGGAGTTATGCTTCATCCCCATTGGGCAATATAACATCCCAATGGATTCCAGAGGTAGGAATCTATCATGGATGATAGTGCACCATGTAAACATCTACACATTGCATGTGCATCCTCAATAAAAATTCCCCCACCAACACAAAGGACAAGTGCTACGTGGATACATTTTGGATGGGTGATATGGAATTTTTTAGTCAGTCTTGATTTTCTAAGGTGGAGGGATGCAAAATTGGAATTTGCAAAATGGGTGCAAATTTGATCCTATACATTTTTCCCCCACTTTAGTTAGCACGATTGTCAATGAGTGTTCAGTAAAGTAGATTGAAGGGTTTGGAAATGTATACCTAAAATCTCAAGGAAGTAGACCACAATCTAGTGAGCTCAAAAGAACAAGGTAGGAAAATAAATCCAAAGGTACTCTCTCCTGAGGAGGTTCAAACAAAGGACTCTGTAGATCCTTTAAATTACACAGTTAAACAAAGTACACCAAAGGCCTATAGACCAATGATGGAAAAATACTACAAGATGCAAATGCCTCATAGATCCTTAGATCTACAAAGAAGGAGCCCCCAGGTACTCTATCCTGAAGGAAGCCTAATGTAGGAGACTCTATGTTGAACATGACAACTGAGAGGGGGGTGAATCAATTGTCACCAAATTAAAAGCTTTAACCATATATCGGAACTAGATCCAAATAGTGCACGAAGGATTCATTAATAAATGCAAAACTGAAAGTCCTCACATAAACAAAGTAACCCTAGATTTACGTGGAAAACCCAATGAGGGAAAAACCATGGTGAGGATTAACTCACTACTAAAATATCAAAACTGAATTACAAAAAGGCTCTTCTGAATAAAGACTCCTTTTAAAATGGACTCACTATCACGGAACTAAAAATATCCCCTTTGTCATTGATGGCAGCACAAGATGTGAAAAGCCAACAAAAACAACCTTTGTAAATCTTTTAATGAAATGAAAAGATTTTCATTTTTCACATGCTTCATTTCTTCATTTTTCACGTGCTCTCTCTCTCCCCCTTTGACATAAATGACAAAAAATCTCTCTCCTTTACTTCAAAAATTTTACAAAAAGTTTATAAAAAAATGATTCTTTACCTCAATCCTTCTTTCCTTAAAATATTTCCTTGTATTTTTTTTTAGTTCTGAAAGACATTTCTTCCAGGAATCCACTTTCATCTTGATGTATAGACAAATACCATTGTTCTTCGTTATTGAATCAATTGTTCTAGAAGAGTATCTAGAATAGCAATATTCTATGTATTTTTCTCAACATCCACCAAGAGACTAGAAATTTTTTCCAATCTTAACTCAATTATCTCTTTGACTTTCCAAAAGGTCTTCACAATACCATCCCTCTATACCATGATGACTGCAAGATTAGATTGTAAGGAATTGATCCTTTTCTTTTGCATTTCATCCTTGTCATTAAGAACATCATATGTTTCTCCAATAGAGTTCAATTCATGCTCAATAGTATCAATTTTTGTTTTGTAGTTCCCAATAGCAATAGGCCACTGGAGACAATACCTATACACACTGTTTACACTCTCGATGCAAGTCTTCAGTTCATTTATACTCTCAATCAACCTCTTTTGGGTATTTCAACATCTTTCTTCTAAAGCCAATTGAATTTTATCTTTTTTTTGTTGTTTCACCAGGTGACTGTTCCCTTAATCTATCTTCAATTTGTTCAATCAATACTTTTGATAAAATACTTGTCAATTCACTTAGATCAATATCATTGTGTATACACCTAAAAACGGTCATCATATTCAACTAATTAAATACAACCTATTTGATTAATACTTCAACTACATATAAATAAGGTCTTACTTTATTTATATTGTTCACTTTCCTTTTAATTATCCAAAATCATATTCTTCTAAATAATTAAATAAACAAAATACCCTAAACGTGTTTATTTAATTAATCTTCCCTAATCTTGATTAAGAATTAGAGCACATGTCTACTACATTTTCTTGTGCCACCTCATAAAGGTCACATGAAAATAAATAAAGCCTAATTATTAATTAGAATTATCCTCACACACTTCCACCAATGAGAAAAGGCACATGGCTTTATTCCCCACACTTCCAACAAATTTGGAGCACATGGGTCTTTGTTTCACACACTTGGGAATCCCATACATTTGGCATGTTTCCAATTGGTCAAGGGATTCTCTCCACACACATGGCATGTTGTCCTTGGTCAAAGGGGACAACATCCTGATTCCTTCCATCTCTACCATCTATTATTTCTCCTTTGAATCTAGATCGTTGATAGGTGCCACCTCACAAAATGCTTGAGAAACCTTATAAATACACCCTCTTGCCTTAGCATTTATCATCCACAATTTGAGCAAAGTCACTATGCAGGTTTATCTTAGGAGCTTGGAGCTTTCATGGAGTCTTATAATTAGTTTTCATATCATGTGTTACTTTTCATTCTCATTTTAGATTGCTTAATTACTTAATTGCTTCATAGTTGCATTTTATCATCCCCATTGCATCATAGTTGCATTTTAGGGTAGTTTGTTTTATGCTTGCATTTGATCATATGCATAATCATGGATAGTTCACTATAGTTTCATATCATCTCACTCATCTCCACTTGTTCATCTATCATCAACATCATCCTTCATTTATCATTGTATCCATTATCCTTTCCATCATCTTTGTTTCATTTAGAAGCATACCACTAATCCTTCCAACACACATTTGCACATAGAAATCATCTTAGCTTGCATATTAAGCATCAAATCTCATTTTCTAGGTAGTCATTTTAACAACCATTGTGCCCATATAAATCTGAGGGCCAAATGGTTTAATAAATCTAGAAATAGAGGGACAATGAGTGCGTGTTGAAAGATTTGATTGTATTCTGAATAGAGTAGTTTTACTAAGCTTCAAACTTTGAATGTAAACCATCTCATTAAGGTTTGTGTTGGCCGTTATATCTCTCCACATTTGACACACACACAATTATGAATTATGTAAATAGCCAGAGCATCTATAATCTCATCATGTTCATATGATGGTTTATACAACCATATATCTCCAATCTTCTTCATTCCATTAAGTTGCTCAAGAAACTTTAACATATTTTCTTTAGTAACATCTTCATCGTCATCTGTCGATACCAAATCAAGTGCTTTTGCAATTTTTGCTTCCTTTTCTTCTTCCTTCTCCTTTGTTTCAAATTCTTCATTTTTGAGGGAGACATGAACTGATTCTTCTAGATTTTCTCTTTTCAGAGGAGAATCCTTCCTCAACATCATAAATGAATCACCCCAGTCCCATGCATTTATTTTGATTTCAAATACTCTTTGTGAACCTTTTCCTTTTGCTAGTCAGATATCCAGGTAAACTTGCTTCCATTTAGTATGAAACTTCCCGCACACATTTTCTTTTAATGTCAATGAATTTAGAAAATACATCATCAAACATATATAACCAAGGTTCCAGAATTGAAAGGATAATGCCATATGTCACATACCTTATCATTGGGTTGATTATGATGTGAATTATAAGTGCCCTTTGATCTCTTGTTGACCCGGCTAGGGCTTTGACCTCTTTGTTCTTACACATTTCTTGATTGGAACAAATTCTTTATTGCATAATCTTGTTATTGTTGTAATTGCTTTCTTCATGATCTCATAGGGTTTGTCACCTTGAATTTTTCTTAAGATAGCAAATAATGTCCACATTCAAAAGTATGGAAATTCACTCTAAATGTCTAAACCCTTGTGCCTAAATTCTTGACCTTTGCATTTTCTCTCAACTGAAAGAGAATTCTCAAGATTTTGAATCTTTTCACTGATCAAATTCATCAATATGTAACTTACTCAATTTTTGCAATTCATTGTTGCATGGACTAAATGCCACCATTTCCTTTGAATCCATTGGTTTAGCCTTTTTCTCCAAAATTTCAGTTGCTATTAACCCTAACTCTTTATTTATCAACTTGTTCACTTCAAAATGAAAATGACCATTCAATATTCCTTATTAAAATTATCAATTTTATGGTTTCATCATAAAGGATAATTTTATTGCTTTTGAAATCATCATTTGTACTTCAGTCTGTTAGTTCCTCCTTCTGCCAAAATTTTCAGCCATTTTGTGAAATGCATTGTAAGTAAAAAGGTTTAGAAAATATTTTGTGATGCTTATTTTCTATTGGAATTTTCTTCATTGCCTTCAAGATGAAAATTCACATCACATATCCTTGTGTCATCACTTGACACCTCTTATATTGGGGGTTTGATATATTTTTATGTGACTACTCCCCCTAAAGCCATTACTAGATTCAATTCATAAAAGAGGTATCTACACCAGATGTAGATACAAGATTATCTTATTTGTGTTTGTTCTATGATTCTTCTTTCTTTCTCTAGATCTTTGCTAGTTCTCTCCTCACTTCTTCTAGATTTACCTTGTTTATAATCTTGTTCTTCTATTCTGGATTTAGTTTCTTTCCAACTTTTCTCTTACAAAATTTTGAGATATGTCCTAGTTTGTTGCAAGAGTGACATATAAAAATCTTTGATCAAGAGAGTTTGTATTCATCTTTGTCCTACACTTATTAGCCTTGTGTCCAAAAATATTGCATGTGTAATAGTAGCCTTGAAAAGAATAAAATATTCTACCAGTATTAAATTTATTCATTAGTATCTGACTTCTGCATTTTGTAGATCCATGTCCAAACTTGTCGCAAACATAATATTGTCCACCAAGGAATCCAACACTCTGACTTAATCTATTATGGTTCATCATTCTTGTACATTTCTTGCTCTATGTCTAAATTTATTGCATGAGTAACAAAAGCAACTAAAAGATGTGTAGCTTTGATTATTAGATTGTCGACTAGGTATCCTTTCGGTATTGATCCTTCTAATCTTGTCTTGATAAGAACTACCTTAAAATTTCATTTGACTATTCATTTTGTTGAAACTAGGGTTAGTCTTTGAACTTTGTCCTTCTTTGAGTCCTAGACCACCTTTATCCTTAGCCATCTTTTGAGATGAAATAAATTCATCAAGCATTCCCAAACTTATCTTAAATTTTTCTTCAATCTTTTTTTCCCTTTCCAAATTAGTTTTAAGAATTACTACTTCCTATTGAAGCTTGTCACATTTTTCTATCTTTTGATTGGTAATTTCTTTGATTTTTCTAATTTCCAATTTCAGATACTCTTCCATTCTTTTTCTTTCTTCAAGTTTCATCCTTAGATTTTCATAAGTCTCCTTTGCTTCTTTTAGTTCCTGGTAAACTTCTTTATGCTTTAATTTAAATTTCCAGATCTGATTTCTTAATTTCTAAATGCATTCACCTACCTGCTTCAAATTTTCTTTCAGGTATTCATTCTCAGAATCTAAGGTCTCTACTCTCAATTCTTCATCTAAGTTAGATCCCTTCATCATTTAGTTACACTTGCCAAGATCTTCAATTTGTTAAACTTATTCCAAAGGACCGCACTCTAATACCAATTGTTGAATAGGACAACTAAGAGGGGGGATGAATCAGTTGTCATCAAATGAAAAGTTTTAACCATATACTAGAACTAAATCCAAATACTGCATGAAGGATTCATTAATAGCTACAAAACTAAAAGTCATCACATAAACATAGTAACACCAAATTTACATGGAAAACCCAATAAGGGAAAAAAATGATGAGGATTAACTCACACTATAGATAATATCAAAATTGATTACAAAAAGGCTCACTGCTTGAAATAAGGACACATTGTTTGGACTCACTGTCCATAGAACTACAACCTAGAGGGATCACTACCATAGAGATACAAAGAAGATGGCTCACTACTAGAATACAAAAGTTATGGCTTACTATTGAAAGAGAAATGATGAATTACACCTTTTCTTGTGTTGAACTCAATTTCAGATGAAGTTTTGTAAAGATAGTACTACACATTAGAAGTCACTCAATACTTTTGATCTAATCACACACTTTTTGTCTTCACCTAATTCACTTATTCTAATCTACTGCATCCACACACTTTTCTATCTTTATGTCGTTCTTGCATAACCTTGCATCTCATATCTTTTTCAGAGAGACACATATGTATATATATGTATCATATGCCTCAATTAGGTCAGCCAAAACATCCATAAAGTATTGCACATGCTAAGTCAGCCAAGATCTTCAAATATATGATTCATAGTTTGTCACACAATAGGAACTAGACCTAAAACCAACTTATCGGACCACACATAACGGTCATCTTCAATGTGAAATAACTTATGATAAATGAGTCATTAATGTAGTATTGTGTTGACATCAATGAAAACCATTTGATGCAACCTTCAACCTCCAACACTCTGCTGAGTTAGATTGGAAAGTAGCTTCACAGGCACACTTACAAGGAAACATGTTAATCTGTAGATAAAACATGTTAGAAAACAAAAAGCATCCACATAGGCAGGCAAGCAGATAGTCATACAGACAATCAAAAATTGAAGGAATATCTTTTAAAGTGGTCCCTTGGGAACCCTCCAAAAGAAAAAAGGGTCTAGTCAAGGGACAGGCTATTTGAAAGTGCAAGATAATTTTTCACAAATCAATTCACCATCAAGGAATCCTTTTGAAAGATGTTCACTTCATCAAGGAATTCGAAAGGAAGAAAATGC
>VDFB02011729.1:0-26122 GCA_007258455.2 Sequoia sempervirens
GTCAAAAGCTCTTTCCTTTCCAGACTGTAAAGAGTACCTTGTTTTTAGATAATTTTGTAACTCTTCAAGTGTATAAGATCCCATTAATAGTTCCCAACATGTCAATTTGGGTAGAAATGTACCATTCCTTTGTTTACTCATGATATCCTTTTCCATCCATAGAATATGCCACATGAACTCTAAAAAGGATAATCGAAGGGGGACAAACTTTGGTAGTATATGTGGGGCTTGTGGGCATCCATAAATCCTTATTATCATGGTATCTGATAGAAAAAACCAATCACCGAAGTTATGAGTATACCCTTGCTCAGGTTTCAAAGCCAGAGGTCTTAACAATTGTAGCACAAATGTGTGTAGTATTGGTGGTCGGTGGCCAAGAATTCTCATAATTCTGTACACAAAGTCATCATAGAATATCACATAATTTGAATTATTACATCTATTGTCCCATATATAACACCATAGTTGCATTGGCAGTAAAATCCCTTGCTTGTCAATCTGACCCAAACACATCCTTTTGGTCCATCTATCTTTATTCTAGTATAATATTAGGTGGCACAATAAAGAATTTTGCTTGAATGGTATGGGGCTCTATTTTCCCTGACTTACATAAATCCTTCATGCAATACTTTCTCAATATATGAGGAAAAATAATATTCAATGTTTGTCTCAGGGTTTTGGATCCTCATAACCATCATCATTAAACTAACTGGCATTCACTCTTCCGTATCTACCCCAAGAACTTGACAGAGAGCAAAGAAGGTTTTCATGAAATAGAATTGGAAATATAAGACTTCAAATGGTTCAGTAGCAGAAGGGGATATAGGAATCACCCTGTTGTTCATACCCTTTTTCATGTAAATGGGGACTTCATCACTTCTATGGGTTTTCCTCAATCTAGAATATTCTTCTTTACTTCTTTGCAAATCAATTTTAGTCAGGGCTTGTTTGTTTAGGTCAAAACTATCAATGATGGTCACTTTAGTCAACACAACTAATGGTGAACCATCTGGCAATCTCATAGGCCTAGTAGCAGGATGATAACTTTGAGCCAATACTCTGATGAGCTCTACATCTATAAAAACATTTGAGACAATTAACTTGGCCAAATCTAATGCCCATGGATTTGACATCATAATCTTTCCCTCCCTTTTGTCATAAAAGTACCAAAATAGTTCCCACTCAAAGATAGGGATAAGGGCATCTCTACAACCATGAGTCACATCATTAAAAACTTTCTTAAATCCTCTCTCAATTGATTTAGGGAGTATATCCATGATAGATTGTTATAAGGACCTCTTTTCAACCTTAGATTCTTCCTTTTCAGTTTTAGGTTCTTTCTTCTTGGTCGGCATGATGTTTAACTATCTTCTACACTTCTGAAAATCAGAATTCCAAACAATCTTATACTCGTAAAACTTAATTCACAGTTTAACTATCTTACTTCTCCTATACTTCTGAAATGTAGAATTCTAAACAATATTGTACTCGTAAAAATTAATTCACAAGAGTTATGTGCACTTACCTAGGTTACAATCGTTGCAAAGCTTAAACTCCTCAAACTCCTAGCTCCCCGCATGATAATTTTTGTAAATGAGTGCAAAGAGAATGTCAAATTCTTGGTTTAATGGCTTCTGAGCTCAGTCATGTCAACATTAATATCAACCTTACACCAAATATTTTGCTCGTAGTTTGAGTTTGAACATGCACCATTGATTTTATAAGATCAGACAGTTGATGTGATTTATGCATTTAACACCGCTTTATTGCCACCACTTTCTATAATTGCCACATGATAGAGGGGTATAAATTGCTATACCACATGCTTCTTTGCATTTCACCATGGGTTAGCGGGATCCTTACCTCTATAACATAGGATTGACTTGTTTAACTTGTGATATTGTGGTTTACATTAATGGTCACATATGGCTTACCGCCATACCACATGTTCATCACATCTTTCCATAGTATAGCGGTTCATACCGCCCTACCGCATGCCTTTATGATCTTCTTCGTGGGATGGCAGCTCATTCCCTGCATATTGCACCCTTCATTTTTCCTTCTCATGGTATGACGGTTTATGATGCATTTAAATTCTCTCATACCACCCAACCAAATCCTCATCATAATACTTCTGCGGTATGGCAGTAAATATCTTCATGTTGTCTGTTACACATCACCAACCCACCAAGGGTTCAGATTATTGTTGAGGAATTGTGGTAATAGACCGTTAAGGGATTTGGAATGTTTCAGCTAGACATGTTGTTTCTTAAGTATATATGATGATTTTTTGGCTTTGTATAGATCTTTTAGTGTCAAGACTAAAAAAAAAAGGCTTGAGTCATGGAGCTCAAGGTTAATTGTGATGATAAAACTAGGAAATTTTTTAAGGTTCTAACACACCTCATGGTGAAATAGACTATGTTTTTCCTTCATCTTGCTTGTGTTATGTTTTTATGAGTTCTTCTCTTGTGAATATATCCCTGAGAAAAATTTGTCTGATACCTGTAATTGTAAACATCTTCTTGGTTTTTGACCGCAAATTCTTTTTAATCTATAAATTGAATTCTATTTTAAGTTTCCATTTGCAGTTATCAGTGGATTGGAAAGTCAACAATTATCAACTTATGAACTCAATAATTTTTTACTGATTCAAGTTGTTGATTTATACATTATTGTTTATTTGGACTTTAGAAAATGAAGACAAGGGTTGTAAGGCAAAAATTAGATGATAGTGATCATAATGCTGAAATTCCAGTGAGAAAATATGAGCGCACGTGTACTGAAAAAGTAGCCAAGAATAATGAATATTTTTTGAGTCTTGGTTTGAAAAGGCAAGTTGTAAATCCACTAAGTAGTATATTATTTATTTAATAGTGTTTAATGAAAATTTATAGGCAAGAGCTTTATGTATATAAGACATAATATGATTTTTTTTTGTTTTATAGGAAACAAAAAGAGTGCAAAGAAAATGTGGAGAAAAGACAAAAGGAAAGAAAAGATACAGTGTCGCCATCTCATAGAAGCCGACACTTTTGTGATTCAACAAATGCAATTGGTGAAAATTGTTGAAAAATGAGGTGTTTTCTTAGCTTAATACTCTGTAAAATTTCATTATTGTTGTTATGAGTAAGTATTTTCTTTGTTACATATATTCTTTGTGGATGATTATCTTGATTAATCCATTTTACTGTTGTAGAATGTAGAGAGAATTATTTAGAAGAACTAGACAGGATAATAGAAGGATCACACAAGATATACCGTGGAGAAACCCTTTCGAGAAAAAACTCCACCAAGAATTATTCTATTATTCAAACTATGAATTACAATAGCTCCAATTCTTGCTTGAGAATGCTTCTTCTGTCTTTACCAATCTTCTTCACACCTACAATAACAATTATCAAAACTCTATTCAACTTGAATGAGATATAGAGACAATATGCAACCTTGTAATCTCCAAATTATGATAATTACAATGCACAAGCTCAAGCCCTTGGAAAAGGTAATGCTCATTCCTTCTCAAGTAGAGTTATTCCAAGAAGACTGCAGTTTACAACATGTACATCATGCATTTGGTGTCCCAAACCGGTTACAACTTCTCCTTCACTTCGCAATTCCAAAGCTCTTTCCTCAAAGTTGGCGCCTCCAAGTAAAGCTACTTAACTGAGCCTTTCAGAAATATCTTATCATGCATGAGAGGTAATTCCAATAAAGCATCTTGGGTGCCCAAGTTGGCTTCAAGTGCTTTATAGTTAATTGAAACATTTACTCAACACCATTCCCAAAGAATGGTCATCCCTTGTTAACTGGAGGTAGTCCCTGTTATCTGTCATACAAATCAATGTTATTAGCCATGCATTCCAAGTTAACTGAAGCTAACTACATGTAACTCAAAATAACTAACATGCATGCAACATGTAATTCTGTATGTAAATCAAGATAATCAATCGGAATCAACTCTGGAATCGACTAAACTAATTCTGAACTGAACTTAACTGAATTGAATTGAACTGATCTGAACTGAACTTAACTGAACTTAACTGAACTTCAAGCATGCAAACACCAAATCCTAACTCCTAGGATCT
Source organism: Sequoia sempervirens (assembly GCA_007258455.2). NCBI lineage: Eukaryota > Viridiplantae > Streptophyta > Pinopsida > Cupressales > Cupressaceae > Sequoia > Sequoia sempervirens. The sequence goes on from VDFB02011729.1 coordinate 4,086, forward strand.
TTTCATGCATTCAAAAGTGTTAATTGTTACTCCGTATAGTTAACTAAACACAAGGTGAGTTTCACCTTACCATGTGAGTGTCCCATGTGTCCCTATTATTTAGGAACTCACTATGGAGGCCCTCACATGCTTTTTACATTTAGAATTAATTACAAATGTCAATAATCATGATTATTTCATAGAATATTAATCTCACAATAATCTTAGTGTTGTTGAACACATTCCAAGAATCAAGGAGATACATGAAATAATTAATGTTTAGGATTTGCAATTTAATGGAAACCTATTTCCAACATTCTCCCACTTGATATTATACATTGCAATTATTCTAAACAAGGAATAATAAAACAAGTACAAGTCTCAAGGCCAATGGCCTTCTTGCACCAACTAATCAAACCATGCTAACTTCAAATGCAACCTGCATAATCATGAAGCTTCCAAGCAAATGATTAAAACGAAGAGAACTTATCTGTATGGTTTCATAAGATAATCTGTAACATTAATTAAAGTGTTAAATTTCTCAATTAATTACCTTCCCATTATCAACCAAACCATTACCTTTCCCAAGTCTCTGTATCCAAGCCACCTCTTTAGAGGCATGCTAAACCACCAAGTGTGTTGAATTCACATTCAACCAAGGTGTAGGCTCCTCAGTCTTTTCTGTTGAATTTTTTTTTCTCACAAGTAACCATTCCAAAAAATGTCTCTTACCATAAGAGAACTCCAACCTCGCCTATTTCTCCAAGTATTCATGAGGACCTGTAACCAACCAATCAATGCCAAACTCAAAATGCAACACAACACTTTCATGAAGTAATCAAGCAAATGATTAATGTACCCAAAACTTAAGAGAACTACACAAGATCATTGTCAAAGCTCCAATCATGAATCAGGAACATAAACATGACATCCATGATCTAACCATCTCCTCTTAGGAGATCACATGCATCATAACAAACTTATACATCTTAGTCTCAAGAGAATCATGTAATATGCCAAACTCTAAACTAGTATCAAGAGTATAATATGACATCATAACAAATACACTCTAAACCAAGAAACCATATCTTCAATCACATGAAGATAACCTTTCCAATGATGCATCCAAGTCACTGCCAATAACTCCCACTGAACTGTGATACTGAGTCACACATGGCATCGTGACTACCATCCTCTCTACGAAGATTACTCTGAAACATGAAGCAACGAGTTATCACAAATAATATTAGCTGAAATAACCAATGCATCATTACTATTATCTGAGGACTCCTCTGTAGAAGAATTAGAACTCTCTTTCTTGTTCTTACAATCCTTCTTCACATGTCCTAGTTTTCCACAGTTCCAACACTTTACCTTACTTCTTCCTTCTGACTTACCCTTTCCTTCCTTGTTTCCCTTAGGCTCCTTTTTCTTAGGCCTACCTTTTACAAACAAGGCATCTTGGATTTCCTCCTTAGATTTCCTCCTCATCTCCTCTGATAGGAGAGTAGGAATAATGTTGTCCATCTTTGGATCTGCACCATTACCACTAATTGCAACAATTAGATTTTCCCAAGAATTTGGTAACGAACAAAGTAATAAAATGCACTTATCCTCATCCTCAAGCTTTACATCTATGGATGCTAACTGACTGAGAATTAAATTGAAAGCATTTAAATGTTGTGCTACTGAATCACCATCTTTCATTTTAAATGAATATAATTGCCTTTTCAGATACAACTTATTGGTGAGACTCTTAGTTTGATAAATATCCCCTATTCTTTTCCATAATTTATATGCACTAGTTTCCATTGAAACATTCAAAAGAACAGCATCAGCAAGACATAACCTTATTGTTCCTCTTGCCTTCTTATCTAACTTAGCCCAATCTTCATCTGAAATAGTTGTAGGTGTCTTTGTCTCATTATTAACCGCTAACCACTGATCTCTTTCTTCAAGAAGATCTTCCATTTTTAATTTCCACATTTCATAGTTAGAACCATTGAACCTTTCAATCTCTAACCTTGAATTCAATGTAACAAAACTTAATTCCAAAATCAGCAAATAACAAAAATAATAAAAGCTCCCACTAAGCTAAAAAACCTCTAATCTTTTAAGAGAAAAAGGCATCCCAATGCATTTTATATTGCATTGGGCTCTTTCATTAACTGATCGAGAGATCAGTTAGTCTGCCATTCTCTTCTTTCTAGAAAGATAATAAGATGGCTCCATTTGCTTCAAACAAAAATGTTTTGAAAGCAATCCCAAAGTGCTTCAAAAGGTTCCCTTGACGTAGGTCTGTCATGCTCAGACATAGATTCTCCAAATGGAGTCTCTATCACCCCAAAAGAATAATATGAGACTTCATACACCTCAAAGTTCATAGAGCGAAAATAATTCTTTTTTGAGGTCCTCGTATTGTACTCATTATGTCTGACATTGAATGTCCCCGAGATTGACCATATCAACTAGATCTATAGTTCGAATCAGAGTGAACTTCATCTTTGTCATGCTATTGTTCTCCCAATTCATAGAGTAAGACTCTACTCTACCCAACCTCAGCTCTGATACCAAATGTTGAAAAATGAGGTGTTTTCTTAGCTTAATACTCTGTAAAATTTCAATATTGTTGTTCTGAGTAAGTATTTTCTTTGTTACATATATTCTTTGTGGATGATTATCTTGATTAATCCATTTTACTGTTGTAGAATGTAGAGAGAATTATTTAGAAGAACTAGACAGGATAATAGAAGGATCACACAAGATATACCGTGGAGAAACCCTTTCAGGAAAAAAATCCACCAAGAATTATTCTATTATTCAAACTCTAAATTACAATAGCTCCAATTCTTTCTTGAGAATGCTTCTTCTGTCTTTACCAATCTTCTTCACACCTGCAATAACAATTATCAAAACTCTATTCAACTTGAATGAGATATAGAGACAATATGCAACCTTGTAATCTCCAAATGGTGATAATTACAATGCACAAGCTCAAGCCCTTGAAAAGGTACGCCATATTCCTTCAAGTAGAGTTATTCAGTGAAGACTAAAGGTTACAACATGTACATCATGCATTTGGGTGTCCCAAACTGAAGCTACAACTTCTCCTTCACTTCGGTGATAATTCCAAAGCTCTTCCTCAAAGTTGGTGCCCTTAAGTAAAGCTACTTAACTGAGCCTTCAGAAATATCTTATCATGCATTAGAGGTAAATCCAATAAAGCATCTTGGGTGCCCAAGTTGGCTTCAAGTGATTTATAGTTAACTAAAACATTTACTCAACACCATTCCCAAAGAATGGTCATCCCTTGTTAAATGGAGGTAGTCCCTGTTATCTGTCATACAACTCAATGTTATTAGCCATGCATTACAAGTTAGCTGAAGCTAACTACATGCAACTCAAAATAACCAACATGCATGCAACGTAAGCATGCTGTGAAGAACTCTTGAATCGGTAGGCCGAACTAAGCTAAAGTGATTAAGATTAGTAGACTAAAGATTGGTGAACTAAAAGGCAGTCTAAACTGAACTTAACTGAACTTAACTGAACTTCAAGCATGCAAACACCAAATCCTAACTCCTAGGATCTTTACATGTATTTAGAAGTGTTAACTGTTACTCCGTATAGTTAACTGAACACAAGGTGAGTTTCACCTTACCATGTGAGTGTCCCATGTGTCCCTATTATTTAGGAACTCAGTATGGACGCCCTCACATGCTTTTTACATTTAGAATTAATTACAAATGTCAATAATCATGATTATTTCATCAAATATTAATCTCACAATAATCCTAGTGTTGTTGAACACATTCCAAGAATCAAGGAGATACATGAAATAATTAATGTTTAGGATTTGCAATTTAATGGAAACCTATTTCCAACAAAAATGATAGTTGTGATGATGTGTAACTTGTATAACACTTGGTGATGTGCAACCTAATATTGCACATGGTGATATGTAGCCTGATATAGCACATGGTGATGTGTGGCCTAATATAGCACATGGTGATGTGCAATGTTGTGATGATCTCTTAGGACTAAGTCTAAGAGAGATTATTAAAAAACATCAGGGCAAAGGAACAACAAGTTTGCAGATGCTTTTTTCAACATTAAAGGATGTGTTTAATGACATGGAATTTGTGGAAACAGATACTGATCTACCTACTCATGCCACATCTAATGTGGCCAAGGAGCATGAAATTTTGGTTAATGAAAGTCATGAAGAGAGACCACTTGCATCTGCTATGCCTCAAAGTGCACTTGTTGCATCTAGAACTTTTGATGGAACTAGTGGATCAACTAGAAATACTGGAGTGGTAATTTAATAGATGTGGATGCTTTTGTCAAAAGATAAAGATTGAGTCAAGATTTATACAGATCTACAAAGAGGAATGCAAAAGAAAGAAAATTAGAAGGAAAGAAGCCATTCTTGCTTGAGGTATTGAAAGATGGTGAGTCAATTGGGCCAAATGCTGCAAAGTGGGCCACTGAGTTGGGTGTAAGATGTAGGGCCCATTTGAATATTTGCAAATCAAATTTTACAGAGCAAGATCTACGAGCTGTGAAAAATGTTATACAAAAAATGGAAAATACTTTTGAGACTATTGGTGGACAAATCTCTAGAAAATATTACAAGCAAAGGACGAGAATTTTGATGAACAATTATAGATACAATTGTAGAAAAACAATCATGTTGGGAAAAGAGAGGTTCGACTCCAGTCTATCTCCCAAAGAGTGGGAGGCATTGAGAGAAAGTATGCATTCTAAAGAATATTTGGCAAAGAGTAACAGAGGCAAGAGAGCAAGAGATAATGTGAGGGCTGTATATACATTTGGTCAAGGTGGGTTGCACGCCAAAATGGACAAATTTGCAATAAGTGTATGACTTTTTGGTTTAATTTACATTGTGTTATTTATTTCGATTTTTTATTGAACTGACTATATGTTGAAATTGACATTGTATTTTAGGTGGAAAATAGTAATAGAGAAGTAGGTGTAGAAGATATTGTCAATTATATGGCAACACTAGATGCTAGTAAATCTAAGAGTAGGATGAAGTTGAAATCTAGCTCGTCAATAGAGATTTCATAGCCGTTTGTTCAATGCCCAACACGAGCCTCTATAGATCATGTCAACTCAAATGAACTAGGGTACCAAAAGGTAATGAATTGCATATTCAGTCTCAGTCAGCAACTTACACAGTTGGTTGAATCCGTTAACCCTATAGTTTCTGCATGGAATGAGCATAAATCCATGGATTCAGATGAGGTAAGAGGTTCTATTGATATCATTTCTTCTTGTTTGGTATTTCTATATACAAATGCCTCTTAATATGTAGATTAGTGAAATTTAAGTATAGGAGAATCCAACCTAGTTTCTTTATTGTTGGAGTGATCCATAAAATGTTATTTTAGACAAATTTATAGCTTGCATTTTTTACTTCACTATTGAATGCTTTGTATTTTTTTTGCACAATGGTTAAACCACATGTAGAGCAATTTTATCAAAGCAATAGGAAAACAAAAACGCCTTCATGGTGTCAACAAAGCTGTCGATATTGATAGTGATGAAATGAACAAGAATGTGCAACACAGTTGTCTTAGTTGTTATGAAGTTGAGGTAATTAATATAATAGTTGTCAGTTATCTGTCCCAATGTTTTGTCATTCTTTATGCTTAAAATGTTCGTTTGGACAAAAAATTATAGCTTTTGCATTCTTTACTTGACTTATATTAATTTTTGCATGATGATTAAACCACATGATGCAGAGCAATTATATGAAAGAAGGACAAAAGGAAAAATGCCTTGTCAATAGAACTCTCTGCAAAGCTGTACAACTTAATGTTTGCAATGACGTTGATAGTGGTTATGATGATGAACTCGATGAGCATGCACATGATATTCATAGTGGTAGTCATTCTGAACTCGAGGTGAGTGCTATGAAACCATATGCAAGTAAGTACTATTCAAGTAAGTAATGGCTGTTTTATTATGTAAATAAGGGTAATCATTACCTATTTGATAGGAGCTGGTTAGAATAGTAGTGAAGTGTAATTAGCTAGTAGACATAGATTATGGAATTAAGGGAGAACATATAACTTACATATGGAAGCTTAGAGCTTAGTTGTAATAGAGTGTTTTATAAAAGCACATACAAAAGTTGATTTGTTCCAAGACATAAGACATTACATACAACTGTCAAAAATAATATAATGTGTATTTTTTAAATTTTTGTAGACATTTATTGATAAACTCCAAGAAGGCAATACAATTGAGGTGTTGGATCCGCATGTTGGTGTTGTTGCGGGCATTGGGAAGATTCACTCACTATCTATTGTACATAGAGTCAAATTGAAAGGAATAGGAGATGCAAATGTAAGTATTTTATAGGTCTCAAGTAACATACCCCTTCCTCATCTAGACAAAATAGATGGAGATGTCCGTTTGAAAGAGAAAGAAGGGACCTTCACGTGGTGGCCACTAAAATATTTAAAAAAAATCATAGAGTGTTAGCCGTAAGTGTAGAAGAGAAAGAGAAGGGTTAGTAGTAGCAGAGTGTGGAGAGTGAAGTTGCAGACATAGAATGTATTGAGCCTCAATAAGTTGAACCCAAACAAAAACCATAAAATCTAATTTGAGTGTGTACATTCTGTGAGTAGAATAGAGAATGTTCTATCTTATTGCACCTATAATGTAAAACCCCTTGATTATGTTTTTCTCTTTTTGTTTGGGTTCCACTCATTCAAACTGGTGCATTATAGAAGAGGGGATATGTTGCTATGTAAGTAGTAGACGTAGAGAACAAGGGTGCAGAAAAATAAGTAAATACAGAGGAGATAAAGAGGTGTAGAGAAGAGGAAAAGTTGCAAAGAGTGCAACATACATGTATGTGCAATTGCAAATAAGTTGCAACATAGAATTGTCATCAAAATTGTAATATCTTGCATAACCAAAAAAATGCATTGTAACTCAGTTTTCTTAGTCACAACATTGAGAAACACACTTTGTAACAGTACATTTTTCAAAACAAGGACACATTTCTATCTTGTATTTGCTATAAGAACACGTTTTCTCAATAAAATTTTAGTATTTTGCCTTCTTAATAGTCGTTTCATTATGTGCAAATGAATGATTGATTATGTTTTTCTGTGTTTTTATATGTTTAAACCTCAATTAAAGCATTGTCTCATTTCCAACACTTATAGGCAGAAATCAGTGAACAAAACAAATTAAATAAACTACCAATTGACTAAATATACTACCAACTGACATAAACCAATGAATAAATATGACTAAATATAATGATTATGCAATTAATAAACAATGTATCAATATACCTACCAATTGACAAAAACCAATGAACAAAAAACAATTAAATAAACTACCAAAATTGATCAAAATGATGATTGAAATTAATGACTAAATACACTACCAATGGATTGAATTTAGTGAATAAAAATGACTAAATAAAGTGACCAATTAACATCAATCAATGACTAAATTAACGACAAAATATACCAGTGAATAAAAAAATGACTGAATAAGTGACCAGTTTAAAACAATCAATGACTAAATTAACAACTAAATTACACACTACCAAATCAATCAAATTAACGACATCAATGACCAAATCGATCAATCAGACAACTAAATTAACAAGCATGTTGATCATTCAGATGACTAAATCAATAACCAGATTGAGCAGTCGAGTGACTAAATTAATAACCAAATTGATCAACCAAATGACTAAAAATGGTTTAGTCATCAATTCAGTCGCATTATAAATTATTGACAATAAACTACTACTGATCACAAGACCATGTTTAGTTATTTATAAGCAGTTTTTAGTAGTTTTTTTAGTCACATATTACTGTTTCTATACTAGTGTAATTTGCCACTGGATGCACTGTCAATTCACTGTGTTCCTTTTATGCATACTAGTGTAGGATCTAGTTATGTAGGACACAACACTAAGTTCAGGAAGGTTATAGTTACGAGGTTAACTTACTAATCTTTTTGTCAAAGGGTAGGGCCATCTTACCATATGTGGTAGATGTGCGAGGGACCACATTAAAGTTTGTGGTTGGCAAAAAAGCGGTTTTGTGATGCTTCCCTCAATAGTTGGTGACCAAGATTTGAAAAGGAATTTTCTGGACCATTTGTATCTATTGCCTATGATGCTCATTTTGAGCAATGTATGTATCTTTGTATACATTCTTTGAAAAGTTGTAAAAAGCGACATATTATATTGAGAATGAATTCAATACTTTGAAATTATGTTATGCCAAATATGCTCAAGTATTCTCTTTTGGAAAATAAATTTTTTTATTGCAATGAGAAAGAACATAGTTTATTTTACTTGAGGTTAAAACTTAGGAAATTTTACTTGCGTGAACAATTGGCATGTTACATGTCGCAACCCTATTATAACTTTAAGCATTAACTGCCAACTTATCAAGAAGCACAATTCACTTGGCACAATGCTCAACACTATTCACTAGGCACAATACTCAATCATTGTGATGTAGCACCCTATTATAACTTTAAGCATTAATCAAGCTAACCTTGTTAATTACATTTTAGCCAATGTCTAAACAATAATCTAGGGTGTCCAACATTAGACTTATCTGTAAATTCATTTAGTTGATGTCAAGCAATTCACTAACAAACAAAAGAATAAAATAAAATATGATACTTGTAAAAATGGGGGAACTTTATCCTAAGATAAGACCATATGGAAATGATCACACTCAAAGAAGTACCCAACAATGTCAACATGCACATTATTTTCCATAATATAGCAAGACAAAGAAGCAAATACTATTCCAAATATTAATTTAATTTTGATATTATTATTTCATCATGTATAGTGGGTACACAACCTACACTTCCCAAGAGGCACAATTCCACTTGGCATAATGCTCAATCATCAAAGATACATGTTATATGACACCCTATTAGAAATTCAAGCATTAACCAACAACATAGAATTCATATGAGTAGTGTATTATATTTTCAATTCAATACAATGCTTAACACTCTTCATCATAGAAAAAGAAACATAAGATTAATAGCATGTAGTTTTTCACAGTACATGATGTCAAACAACATAATTCTATGTAAATTCAGTAAGACATTGTGTCCAACAATTGTAAATGATAATATGCAACTAGTACACTTAAAAGAACATCCAACAATATATTAAAAACATATTATTTTCCACACCAATATAAATTTTAAAGCATTCACACCAACAATGATTCAGACAACATTCACACCAGGACAAATTTTAAAGCATGAAACCATTTATTTTCACATAAATTCTTTAATAAAATGATTTATGATATTTAATGGCCAAATAACTGCCTACATTGCGAAGGATATACACAGCAATATAAAATTGTCCTTTGATGAAGGTTATTATAATTAACAAAGAAAATAATTACATATTTGCTTTAAACCCAATAAAATTTTCCGATGCAGTGCAAGGGAAAATCATATCCTATTTATTTGTTTTTCCCTGTTGTCAAGTTTTTTATTAATTCTCCAACTTTTGTTTGATTGTGTTAATTTAAAACTTTATGTACTGATTCATCATTGTGAACATCCTGAACCTAATATCATTATAAGCATATCCCATAAACATGGAACCTACTACCTGTCCATCACCAGGAATTTTAGCACCAAGCAAGCAAGGGAAAGGCAGAGCACAATTATATCCACTGTAATGACCAACCATTTTCTCATGAAAAGTCCCATTGTAAATAACAAGAAAATCAGTGCATACCATACCAATCCGCAAGCATTTACAGAAAGTATTTCAAAACAATTGCAAGAAAAATGCATTCATGAAGTCTAGTAAAGAAATTGGTTTCAAATTTATATATAAATAGGGATCCCTCACATACATACAACTTTTCAGATCTTGACCAGAATATTTCGACAGTGTGAACAACACTGCTGTTAAAATATTAAGGTACAAAGAATGACTATATGCAATCAGCGACTCCTGGAATTTTACCTCTCTACAAGACTTCTCTATGGTGACAACAAGACTGATGATCAATATACACAAATCAAAGAATTTAACACTCATGACAAGAAGCCCACAACATACCCCTAAAACAAATTGACTAAGCTTGCCTACTTTCTGGAAAGCTGGCTTGTCCAGTTCCTGGCCAGATGAGGAGAAATTCCTGCAGGACAAGCAAATTGTTTGCTTCAATAATATAAAATTAGTTCTATCCAATCTTATGAACATTCTAAATAATATAATTTCTAAGTTAACAGGAGTTAGAAACTCTGTGTCTTTTGCAGATCATGTCTGGGACTGCAACCTCTACTAAACTCTGTCACCATCTGAAAGACAATGAGCAATTTCTGAAAATAAGTTGCTCTTACTCTGCCTCAATCTTTTCTTTATAATTATACAAAATCTTTAATTTGTGCCCCCCTGCTGGATTTATGCAGAAGCAAAAAAATGGAAGTTGGAAAAGGACATGTTTTACAGGGAAAGGTCAAATATGTTTCCTCTAATGGAGAAACAAGAAAATCACCGAATCTGAGTTCGTCCTAGGGACCATACTCCAGAATCACGAACAGTGCTCTGCCAAAATGAGCAATGATTGAAAAAGCATGTAAAAGAAAAAGCAAAATCAAATTAACCTATCAATATTGATTACAGTACGATAGACCAGAATAGAAAACCCAACTATACCTGTGACTTTGGAGATGGAAAAATATTCCAAAATCTTAAAGTTTCATCCCCTGCCCCCGTGACAATTGTCTACAAGCAAAAGCCCAAACATTGTTGATAAGTTGTGCATCCATGTTCTTTTAACTTTTACCTTGATGCATGCGAAATATAAATCTATGAAGAATATTGCAAGGGACTTTACCTGTCCATCCGGTGAAATGGCAAGGTAAAGAACCCTAAGTGTATGGCCTGTTAGAGTTGCTAGCTGATTTATCACAGCAACATACAAACCCAGGTGAGGAATAGCAATCAATCAAATACATAATTCAAGGGAATAGAAATTAGAAAGCTTATTCCATATGCAGTTCAAATAGATCATAAGATTGTATAGCAAATGACATATGGAGATCATAGAACAATTACACACAACAGGTTTGCATTCTTACTAACCTTTGTCATGGTTGGGTATCGCCATACCATTATTTGGTTCTGAGAATATCCATGAGTGCTCACAAGTTCATTTACATTTTTGCACCAAACCAGATTACAAACCTGCCAAGGAAAGACAATGTGATAAAGGAGGAATCATTCAAATAGACAATCAGAGAACTGTTATCAGTTGAAAGTAAATACCTGACTCCCAGTATCTACACAGTTCAAACGAGTATTTGTTGCTGTATTCCAGAATCGTATGCATCGGTCTGCTGTCCCACCTCCAGATGCCAGAATCCCATGTTGATGGGGAGACCATGTAATGGCTTTTACTGCAGCTGTATGCTCACTAAATCTTAACAATGGTTGTGCCGATTGATGATTCCATACTAAGAGCTGCCAAAGTGTGAATAGGTTTACAATTCGGAACCTTCTTAAAGAAAGTGCACAAACTTAGGTGTTGTAGAAAATGGATCAAACGCAAAATCATTGAGCCAGAATGTCAAAGAAAACTGCACCTGATTGTCATTTCCACCTGATGCCAGTTCACGGTCATCAAAAGACCACTTCAGTCCACATACCTGTTCAACAGTTACAAGTTACAAGTTGATCATTAACCCCCTCTATGAATTTTTGTCACATGTCAAAAGTATTAGTAAATAAATGTTACGAAGAGTGTAAAAAATAACTGATTGAACATCATTTAAGCATTCTATAATAGCAGAAGTTTAAGCTTTAGGGGAATTGCCTCTGATTTATGTCCAACAAGCTTTCTGACAAATTCATCCTGAACTCGAATGTCACGATGAAGAATATTTCGATCCCTACTACCGGATGATAAGATGTGAGAACTCCAAGCTAGTGCCCCTGCTCTAGTGTAGTGACCTCCCATAGTCCGGACTTTTTTACAGCGAGCTGCATCCCAGATCTATGACGTAGGAATAGGAAAATTGACCAGTAATTATATTGATTATTTACCATGACATGAATATGGCTGAATACAGAAGGTTAGATAAAAAGTGCAAGAGAGGTTGGGAAGAACGAAATCAAAATCGGAACATAGAAGTAAATTTTCTCCTTTACAGAAAAACCAAAAACTCAAGAAATGATACTATAAAGGACAAGAAAAAGAGACAAAAAAGGAACTAGAGGATATTATCAAGTTAGCAGTCACACTGGTTAATGCCCGACATCAAATAGAAAAGACCAATTTGAGCATCCGATACAATACAGAAACACACGAATTCAGACTCAGAAAAAAATTATATCAAAAGGATGGATCCAATCTAAAAATTAAAATAAGACATCCGAGTGTAATCAATCTGAAATTCCTTTCCATTTCCAAAATTTCACAGCTAAAGTAAATAACGAGCTAGTTTGAAGCTCTACAAATTCATCAAAATGAATTAAATGTTCGAACAGATAGAAAATGATTAATGAATTGTTTCATTAGCAGTTTCTCTACAATTGATCTTAACTTGAAGGCCTCAAAGAGGTTCTTTTAATGAATTACCTGGATCTCCCCGAGGTTAGTACCTACAGCAAGATATGTGCCTTGTGGAGTCCATGCAACAGAACACACACCATCATTTGCTCCTAAGTCGCACAATTTGGTGACCTGTGTATCAAAAGAACAAAATATGAGGAAATTCATAGCATCCTGGAAATAATCCTCTGAAATTTACAGTTTAGCTAAAATACCACTATACAATTAATTGTGTAAAATCTTTGGTAAAGAAAAAACACAATCAAGCCAACTTTATGTTGGACGGCAAATGGGTGCTTCCTACTGGTCTTTAAGTTAAGATGAGACTTGGTAAATTTACACCCTGCTTCACGTTAGACTTTGTCGATTAATTTTGTCAGTGCAAGCCAAAATTTGAATAAATATGAGCTGTTTCTGCTTTTCCTTAGAGAATAAATTTACAGTTTAGCTAAAATACCACTATACAATTAATTGTGTAAAATCTTTGGTAAAGAATAAACACAATCAAGCCAACTTTATGTTGGACAGCAAATGGGTGCTTCCTACTGGTCTTTAAGTTAAGACGAGACTTAGTAAATTTACACCCTGCTTCACGTTAGACTTTGTCGATCAATTTTGTCAGTGCAAACCAAAATTTGAATAAAAATGAGCCGTTTCTGCTTTTCCTTAGAGAAGCTGATGACCTACTTTAGATATAAATTCATTTTAAATATGCCAATGCAATTCCCCGGGGAAAGCTCTACTGTGTATTTTCCTCTTGGAGCCACACAAAATTCAAGTTTTCTTTACTTATCTATTTGCAGCTTCACATTGAATTATTCCCATCCAATTTGGGGAAGCTCAGCATTTTTGACAATTTTATGATACATAAAAGGACAAGCAAAAGGAATGATGTGATTTTTTGCAATCCTATCTAACATTGTTGCCATCAGATAAGACATTATATTAAAGTAAGAAATAAGTGGCATCAGTGTAGCTGACAGTTCAAGGTGGTTCCACTTTACTGGCCACATACATTAGACAATAATGCTCCATGCTTTACTGGCCACAAACATTAGACAATAATTTCACAGTAATATATTTCACAAAATATACCTTACTGGTGCATGCACTCCATAGGTAGACACAGGTGCCTAAACCCACTGCAAGCACGTTATTGGATGACCAATCCACTAGGTTCAGATAAAAATCGTCTTGAAGGGCAGGCGCATCCAAAACCTGCATACATCGGAATTTCATATAAGCTGGCTATACAACTCACTTAAATACTCAATCACACAGGTAGATTTCATTCAGACTATGGATGAGTGTTTGTACTTGTAATCTACACAACATGGTATGAATAACAAGCAGGAAGCATATTTGCAAAGCTGGCTATATATTACTTCAAAAAAAGATTACAAATTATATAAAAAAAAAGAACCACTTTCCAAGGATATCAAAAAGAGATTACTTTATCTCTGACACTAAGAACCACAATATGGTCCAGAGGTAAAGCAAGACAAAATACATAATAATTTTCACCATTAGATTCTAATTTTCATATTTTGGGAGTAAGTGGATCTTTCTAACATTCTATGTTAGAGGGAGCTTCAACTAAGTAAAAAAATGATAGAGAATAACATCACAGCTAGTCAACGGTTTGATTATGCAAAGCAGCTATATGAATAGAAAATAGAGATTAAGCCCAGCTCCCTTGATCAACATTACAACGAAGCTTTTCATCTTGCGAGAGGTAAAGGTTGGTGCTAAGAAATTAGGTGTGGGTAAAGCGAAGGAATTAGTCAAGATTTGGGTAGAATACCTTATATGGGGGGTGAGAATCCTTGCACCTCACATTGTAGGAATATTCAACACCATTCAACAAGGATTCCCAGGAGATTGTACTATCAGCCTATGGATACTTCTTTTTAAGAGTGGTAATGCTAACAATCCTAGCAACTTTAGGACCATCATGACCAATCCTTTGTTTACAAAATTGTTTGGTAGAAAAGAAGGAAAAGACAGGCAACATTTAGACCTAAGCATTCTACACTAGACCATGAAGTTTCATTGAGGCACATCATTGGAAAAATTGGGATGGAAAGGAAGAAGCTTAGAATTGTTTTGTTGACTTCAAAAAGGCCTTTGACATGGTCCCTAGAGATAAGCTATGGTGCAAGATGAAGGCGTTTGGTATTCCAATACATTTTAGAGTGGTTGTTCATTTTCTCTACAAAGAGGTCCGAGTCAAAATTAGAACTCAAGCATGCATCTCATGAAGTTTTAGGAGTAACATTGGAGTTAAGTGAGGGTACCCTCTATCCCCCCACTCTTTTTGGCCTATACATCGAACAATTTCAAGAATTGCTGAATTTGCAAGGTGGGGATGAGTTCACCTAGGGAATATGTGATAAAGCTTTTTTATATGCAATTAGCCCTATCCTAATTGAAAAATATGCTCATGGATCACAAAAACACCTAAATACCATTGAGCTCCTTTGCAAAGCAGTAAGTCAATACCAACAAGACCAAAACCATGATTTTCCCTCACAAAAATAAAAAGATCCAACATAAGTTCTACTTTGAGGGAAGTATTGAGTACATATATCTCGAGATTGACTTTAACAACAGGCTTAGTTGAGAGACTTGCAAAAAGAATAGAACTTTGGAAGGTTGGAAAGCATTGTATGCCCTCAAAAACAGATGCAAAGAGGTAGACTTATGGGAATGGAAAACTACTCAAACTCTTTTTGGGTGGCTATTTGTAATTCTTGTGGTGCTTTAGGGGTGTGAGCTTTGGGCTAGTAGCATGTCAAAGGAAAAGTGGAAGCAAATAGAGAGTGTTCAAAAGCACATGATCACTAGTAAGTTCAAGATAAAAGCTTTGACTCCATATGATATTTTGCTAGCTGAAACTTGGGCTATGGTACGTCTCATAAGATGAAAGCAAGCATATGGTCTAAGGTTGTCTTCAATGAGGTCCTAAGTGAGAGAAACAAGTCATAGATGAAGCAAAACAACAAGTGGAATGTTTACTTGAATGCTTGCCCTAGTGATAGCAAAGAAATCAAGACATTTCTAATAGATAAATTTTAGAAGGCTATGTGGGGAAGAATGCTAAGGAGAAACAAGAAATATCACACCTTGAGGAATTTAACCTCACATTAGATGATCAGCATAAAGCATACATAGAAGCAAATATCCCTTGGAGGGCAACAATTTTGATTGCTTAGCTAAGAACTAACTTGCATTGGTTCCTGGGTGAAACTAGAAGGTGGAAAAGGCCAAAAGAGGCATGAGAAGAAAGAGTATGTGAGTTTTGCACAACTAGAGCAGTGGAATCAGAAAAAAACTTTATTTTTGAGTGCAATACCTACAAGGATGTCGGAGCCAAATATGCTAGTATCTTGATAGTTGCTTCACTACCCAATTTATTTACTGAGGGTACAATTGAAAAAGTAGAACTCATTGTCACTCTAAACAGGAGGAGAAATGTAAGATAGAAAGCAAGAACAACAGGGCTGATTGTCTCATAGACTATTTTTAGCTGATGGATGTTAAAAAAAAAATTATTCTATTCTATGCGTAACACACTAAAAAATGTCTCCATGGAGCCATCACTGTCTGATTCAAAGCTAGAGTTGATTAACTACCCAATTTATTTACTGAAGGTACAATTGAAAAAGTAGAACTCATTATCACTCTAAACAGGAGAAGAAATGCAAGGTAGAAAGCAAGAACAACAGGGCTGATTGTCTCATAGACTATTTTTAGCTGATGGATGTTAAAAATTATTCTATTCTATGCCTAACACACTAAAAAATGTCTCCATGGAGGCATCACTGTCTGATTCAAAGCTAGAGGTGATTCTATCCATGTTAGCAGCTGAGAAGTGGAGAGGACAGACCAACTTGCAACTAGTAATACCCCGAAACTACCATATAAATAAAAACCTAGATACTTGGAGAGAAATCCTCTACCAACACACTAAAAAATTTATTCTATTCTATGCCTAACACACTAAAAACTGTCTCCATGGAGGCATCACTGTCTGATTCAAAGCTAGAGGCAATTCTATCCATGTTAGCAGCAGAGAAGTGGAGAGGACAGACCAACTTGCAACTAGTAATACCCCGAAACTACCATATAAATAAAAACCTAGATACTTGGAGAGAAATCCTCTACCAACACACTAAAAAATTTATTCTATTCTATGCCTAACACACTAAAAACTGTCTCCATGGAGGCATCACTGTCTGATTCAAAGCTAGAGGCAATTCTATCCATGTTAGCAGCAGAGAAGTGGAGAGGACAGACCAACTTGCAACTAGTAATACCCCGAAACTACCATATAAATAAAAACCTAGATACTTGGAGAGAAATCCTCTACCAACACACTAAAAAATTTATTCTATTCTATGCCTAACACACTAAAAAATGTCTCCATGGAGGCATCACTGTCTGATTCAAAGCTAGAGGTGATTCTATCCATGTTAGCAGCAGAGAAGTGGAGAGGACAAACCAACTTGCAACTAGTAATGCCCCAAAACTACCATATAAATAAAAACCTGGATACTTGGAGAGAAAACCTCTACCAACAACCTGGGATCGTTCTTATATTCCTACCCTATAAATTAAACAATAAAAATTACGGTAAAATTCATTGACATGAACAAACGGGGAAACGACTTTTTCCCATTAATTAAGCAAAAAAATGCTCTCAGCATTGAGAATGTTATTCAATAGCTTAAACAGACTAGTCTATCATTACAACAGGTGCAACAAACAATAATTACAATTTATTAAAATAAGCCCTAACGAAGGTGAATTAAAAAGAAAAAAACCAACGAGATCTGATGTTCATCAACAAACATACCTTGTATGGAGAACGCGTGATCTTACGGGGCGGCCTGGGTGGAGTACCAACGCTGGGACTAAAAATCCCCTCGCTTCCAACTGGACTCTCAGAATAAGGCGACCCGGGGGCACTCAGATCACTCCTAAATCTGAACAGATTCCTGACAGGACTGAGAGGGGACTTGGTCAAATCCCTGGAAGAAGCACCAGTAGCCTTTTCAGGAGTAGCAGGAGAGGCAGGACCAACAGCATCTGTCCCAAAGAGCTCATTTCTCAGCACCATTGAATAAGCAGACGCAGAGGAGGGCGACCCATCTTCCTTAGCTGGCGATGCTTCTGTTGAGCAACGGGTGGGCGAAGGCTTGTTCTCAATCAGGGCGAATCCATTAAGCCTGGAGCCTGATCTACTGGGAATGAATCTGTCACTGTAAGTAGTTGTTATTTTACGAGTAGGGGAGGGAGTACTAGGACACACCCCTGAAGAAGAATACCCACCTGTACTGCCTGTTTGTAAATACAAGGAGTTTCTGCACATTCCAGGTGGGAGATTCAGCCCCGATTGTCTCGTGTTGTTTGGTGAATCCATTTTACCGTATGATGATAAGAACAAGTAAAAACAAAGCAAGAACGTCGTATTGTCCTCTGTGACCTTTCCAGCTGCTCGTTTTTTTCCCCTCTTCTGGAGCAGAAGAGGAGGAAGAAGCAAGTTTAAGTACACTAGCAAATGGTCGAAGGTTACAGAATTGCCATATACTCGTACTGTGCTTAGTTGCGCATAACTGTGTTCGACATTGCTTAATATGCTCCCGAGTTCCTCTAAAAACAAACACCAACGGTTAGTCTCAAATCAAGCGAGCGTCATGTAACGGTAACTAAATTTGAATTGAATGTTACCTTTTTCGACGCGCAAGTGGATATTGCAGTGCTACCTTTTTCTCCCTTGCCTTAATAAAGTTTAGAAAGAAAAATAAAGCAGAAAAAAGCGAGCCTAGATTTGATGAAAAAAAGCTAGTCTAAGATTTAGGCATATTGTCTATGAACCACTCAGATGTACAGCAGTCCGTATTTATGAATTAATTGAAATTCAGAATATAATATGATTTTGAATTTCAATTAAATATTATTTTAAATATATATTTTTTTGTTTGATAGATATTATTAAATTTATTAGATTATTAGAAAAATAGTGTAAAGGGTATTTTATTAGTTTTTGAATTATTTTATTTAAAGAGAAACATAATTGTTTTATAAAAAAGAAATACAAATTGTTCATTTTTAGTCATAGGGAAGAAGTAATCTTTGAACAAATTAAAGAATTATACGTAGATACATAACATTCCAAGGCCAGTCAAAAAAAGAAAAAGAGTAGTAAAAAATAGATTTGAACCAGTGGTTAGGGATGTGGCTCTTGAGGAGGAGGTTGAGCCTCCTATTGGTACTTATGATTTTGACTTCATGGACTAGGGCAACAACACGTGTTGTTGTTGGGAGTGAATGCGATATATTCAAATTTAAGTTCATTTTTGGTTATGATGTAATACTATTAAATTGGTGTATTGGTTGTAGCATATTTTTGATGTATTTGTGTTATATTTTGGTTAGATTTGAGGCTCCTATATTGTATGAACTCCTCCTTCTACCTAGTTTCTAATATTAAAAAAGGAAGAGAAATAAAATAGGATAGATTTTATTTATTTATTTTATATTTGTTTTGGTCTTGTTTCTAGATATGTCATTTTGGTGCTAAATTTAATGTATTTTAGAACATAAATCAATATAAATTAGCAATTTTTCTATCTTTGACTAGTTTAACCTTAGTAGTATGGACCTAAGTTGATTCTTATCTATTTTTATCATAAAGGGTATCATTCAAGTATTATAGCATATCAATTA
Source organism: Sequoia sempervirens (assembly GCA_007258455.2). Lineage (NCBI taxonomy): Eukaryota > Viridiplantae > Streptophyta > Pinopsida > Cupressales > Cupressaceae > Sequoia > Sequoia sempervirens. Next base: position 23,414 of record VDFB02011729.1, read on the forward strand.
ATATAGAGTAATCTCACTTATATTAATAAATTCTACATTAAGCATACTACATCTTGCATGCCTTTGATACTTTCAAACTCTCATGGAAATCAATAAAAGAAGTTTCTCCAACTATCATTTTGAATTAATTAAATTTATTTATTTCTTCTAACTTTCCCTCCATCAAAATACAAATTTGAGTCTTACACTATCTTGATTTTTCTATCTATTGATTTTGCAAATCAATCTCCACCATTGATCAAATGTCAAGTGAAATAAGAAGCTTTCATTTCATTCAAACCCCCTAACACTTTTATTATAAAAAATATCTCTAGCACTCTTATCACTATCAAGCATTCAAGCATTCAAATATTCAAGCATTATCAAGCATTTATCATTATCATTGTCAAGCATAGGTATCATTTATCTTTAAGTATTTTATCATTTATCATTATCATTATTTCATAGTTTATTACTTTGAAGAGCAACTAACAATGGACCAAATCAAGATCTTAGCTATGACTTTGCTTGTTATCTAAATTCTATATTTTGAGCCAAGATCTTGAACTTCATTGTGTGATTGTAACAGTGTGAGTTTTACATTATTGTCATTTATAATTTGTATTTTCATCATCCACACTTTAACACACTTAGTGGGATCTGTGTCCTTAATATTAACAAGAAATTTTGCAAGTGTGTTTCTTTGAAGTTGTTGGTCAAATTTATGCATTAAATTGATTTACAATGCTTTTGGGTTGACTTGCATCACATCCGAGCTAACACATGGTGCATCTAAGGATTTTGTATATAACTATATATCTAATCCATGAAATTACACATATGATCCATAAAATAACACTTTTGATTGATAAAATGGAACATCTGAGAAGTTTGGCACAAATTTGTGCATTTGATCCATAGAACTATGTATTGATCCATAGAACTATGTATTGATCCTTGAAACTACACATCTGATCTATGGAATTGTGCATCTAATCCATAAGATGGTGCTTTTGATTAATGAAATGGTGCATTTGAGAAGTTTGGCATAGAGCTATGCATCTGATCCATTTTATGATGCTTCTAATTGATGAAACAACACATTGTTAGAATTGTGAAACAAGCACAAAACCATGAGCCATAGAATCAAACAAAAAACAAAGACACCTTCCATGCAAGAGATCTACAAACAAGAATTATTATATTCATCAACAAGGAAAAGCTACAAAAGAGACTTTCAAGAAGATATGAAAATTCTAGATATTCTCTATGAGTAATTACAATGAGGGTTGCATGCTTATAAGAGAAAAGCCTTAAATGAGAAATGGATCAAATCATGACAAGTGTCAACATCACATGAGATGAGACATAATGATCTAATATTAACTCAACTAATAAAGCATCCCTAAGTTTAGCTAAAGTGTGTGAGAATAAATTAGACTAATAATCAATTAAAGATTAATTAATTATTAGCTAATGCAAGATAAATCTAGCACCACCCCTTAAGATGAACTTAGGGAGTAGCTAAAAATCCTAAAAAGAATGCAAGATGGGTCCTAGCGAACAAGGCAAAATAAGGTACCCATGTACAAACAAAAGATCTCTATAATGTGGAGAAATAGAGAAGACCTCATGGGAAAAACTCTAGTCCAAAAAGAGATGAAAGACAAGTGAAGGACTAAAAAAATTCTCAAAACAAGGCAAGGTTGTCCCCAAAGATAGGAACAAAGAGAACACCACTGAAGCATGAAAAAGCTGCAAACACTATCGAAGAATGATTATTGTAATGCTGAAAGAATAACCTCCGCTGAAACATCTAATGATTAGGATCAAGAAGACAAGAATCTGTATGAGTGCCCCCAATGACACTACTCGAATCCGATGGAAAACCAAGGCAAAACATCTAGAACTCGAAGATATAGATGGCACAAGTACTAATAGTTTGAAGAATTGATCAAGTAAAAATGGAAGGTCACCTCCAGAAATAGGAATGCAAGAGTGTCCATATGGTAAGTGCTCCATCTCAATGCATGGATAACTAGTTGCTGCATTTGCCTAGTACATAGGAACAAATACTGTATACATAGCTCATTCCAATGCGAAACCAAAGAAGCAATAACACCAACAGTAGAAATCCCCCCATAATGTTGAAAAGGGAGAGGTGTGATAAGTACACTAAAATTGAATGCCTAAAAGTAGTGCATGATAAAGAAACAAGAACATATAAATGTGCAAACATGAAAGTACAAGCATATATAGAGGGTGCACAAACCAAGACACACACACATGAGAAAGGTATGAAGGAAAAACAAAGGAAAACATCAACCCCCATGGCACTTTATATCATAGTGCGAGTATAATAAGGCACAAAGTGATGTACAAGATACTAATAATACACATACAAAGCTAAGGCACTTTATCTCAATGCATTTACAAAATCATAAATACATGCAATGTGAGCCCATAAAGTCTAAAAAAGACTTTAGCTAAAAATACAATTCTCTTATAGAAAAAGAGGAAACTGATAACACCATGATGAAGTACATGAAAAAACATGCACTTTAAAAAAAATCACACCCAAAAATGTGTTTGGATGCATAAGATATGGCTTGTTGAAGTTTCCAAAAAAAGAATTGAACAACTACAACACTGAGAAAACAAAATTTTTGAAAAAAATAGAAGCCAAAATTGGAAAATACTTAAACCACTATGAAGAGCTCGAAATTCTAC
>VDFB02011730.1:0-33684 GCA_007258455.2 Sequoia sempervirens
TCATCTTTGATAGTAGGTGTGGGTTATGTTATTGAAAGGTTTAAGTGGATTGGGTTGGCTTTATATTCCTAAATGAAGGAATTTGTAAAGTCTAGAGAACCCTAATCATCACCAAGACATGCATTCTTTTGAGAAGAGGTAGGAGTAGACTTAGGATTTCTTGCTTCAGAAGGATCTTCTTCAGGGACATCTATCTCAAGAGTATCCTTTATATTAGGTATTGTTGGAGTAAACATCGACACACTTGAAGATAGTGAAGGTATAAGAGCAGGCACAACCGAGACCTAATCGACAACTACCATCTCACACAAGTGTATAGCATCAGGGTCATCCTTAACTATGACTACTTTATTGTAACAAATGAACTTAAAGAGATTTATGCAAGGTAGATGGGACCGCACCCATAGCATGAATCCATGGTCTACCAAGAAGAAGGTTATATGGTAACTTTTTTTCCATAACATATACAAGGGTGGGTACAATAACGGGTCCAAGTTGCAAAGGTAATACTATTGTACCTAGAGCTTGTCACCCAATATTATCGAACCCACAAATGATAATAAAATAAGTATTAAGAAAAGATGAATTAATATTAATCTTAGGAAATAGATCGATGCTACATACATTGAGCACCGAACCAATGTCAATGAGAGTACGTCTAATGTCATTTTTATTAATATTAACTATAATCATTAAAGGGTCCGCTTGCTTATGTACTTCCGGAGATGGGAGCTCCTACGGATAGAATGTAATATTCAACAAATTCACGCAAATATAAGTTATCAACGCATTAGCATCTATTGGCCTAGTAGAAGAAGGCAAGAGTATCTTTTGCAAGGCTTCCTGAAGCATACCTTGATAAATCATAGCAGACTAAAGCAAGTCCCATAGTGAGATCTTAGCCGGAGTAACTTGGAGTTGCTCGACAAGATCGCAATCACTAGGTGCTTTAGTTGTAGGCTTAGGTGCTTAAATAGGAAGGCTTGGTTGTTTATTCATACTATAAGTATGGGCTATCACTCTATAAGAGGGAGCCTTGGAAAGATCAAGAGAACCACCATCAAATGGAACATCATCAATAGAACAAATCCTTTTAGAAGAAGGATTAGATGGAGTCACGTAAATAACCGGTCTCTTAGGCCTTTGAGGGGCAGCAGAGACATAGATAACATTTATGAAATCATCACAACTAGTAGAATGATTATTTGAGGACATTCTCAACATCAATCCAAACAAGATCAAATGTGGAATAATTATTTGAAGAAACATTCTCAACATCAATCCAGGGAGAATCAAATGTGGAAGGAGGCTCATCATTCGCTAATGCAACCTCTCTAGGAGAGAGTGCATTGGAACAAACATGAGATTCACCATTCACCAATGCATCATCTCTAGAAGAGAGTGCATTGGAATGGAGAGGAGTTTTTTCATTCACAAATGCATCATCTTTGGGAGAGAGTGCATTGGAATGAGGGGTAGATTCATCATTCACAAATGTATCATCTCCAAAAGAGAGTGCATTGGAATGAATAGAAGGTAGAGTAATATTAAGGAAAGTATCAATGATTTCATCTTCTTGCAACAAAATATCCTCTAAAGCAAGAGGACATTCGTGAGAAGGATAAAAGATATCAAGTGACATAGGCAGAGCCAAGTCACCATCACATGCATGAAAAGGAATATCATTAACATTTTGAACAAAATTAGATACAGAACTAATAAAAGAAGATATTAAATCCATTACAATTTTTTTGGTATTTTCTAGATTCTAATAAATCACATTTTCAGAGTTCTTTGGAGTGGAATTTGAGGTCGGAACTTGCGTCAGTCCCTAAAATTCAACTATCGAAGGCACTAGTATTTTAGGGACTAAATAGTTCTCTAGGAGACCTTTCCAATGGTGCAAACAGTTTTGAATTCTGAGCATCGAGTTAAAAGTTATGACCCTGCCAAGTAGGGGTAAATAAATCCCTAGTTTTTTGAAAAATACCCTCTTCACATTGGGTTCACCAAAATGTAGAAGAGAGGGATTTTCTACTCACGATTTCTCTTCATTCAGAGAGCCTCACGGGGTGAACTACCCTAAACTACCTTAAGGAACAATGGTGAGAGTTTCAGAATCCAGAAGAGCAAGTCACTAAGATTTTATGGAAAAACTGATAAGCTCTCAACCAAAGGACGTCAGTGCAGAATACAGATGAAAACATGGCATGCTAGCGTCCCAAAGGCACGCTAGCATCTCATACGAACCAAAGAGTGATTTTATCACAGAAAATGCTCAAATAACTACTTCTACTCTGACTATTGAGAAATTACATAATGCAATAAAGTAATAGAAAGTGATAGAAATGAAAATAAAGCAAAGTAAATGATAAAGATGAAGAGGAGAAAGAAAGAAGATGCTCACAACCACACAAGTGATGAAGCCTCCAATAAGATGAATTTCTTCAAAACCTGCATGCACAATATCTAGAGAGAATGTTGGGGTTGTATAGGGTTTTGCCTCAGTCAAACCCCCGTTTTGGTGTTCCCACCTCCACAAACAACCAAGAAGATAGATAGAGAGAGAAATGAACAAAGCGTGTGGTGAAAGCAAAACCCTCTCAAGAGTAGAACCCCACCAAGTGTGAGTAATAAAAGCAAACCCCGCTCAAGGAGGAGAATTCGTATCAAAAAAGAGGTGATAAAAGCAATCCCTGCTCAAGGAGGAGAACCTGTATCACAAAGTATGAAATGTAATAAGAAGGGGATATAGAATCCTAAAATTCTCACAAGCACAAGGTAGGGGAGATGAATTGCAAGAGCCAAGAGAGCTACAAAGGGTGTTGCAAAAGCTTGAGAGGCTTGCAAAGAGAGAAGCCAAGAGGGTTTGAAGTTGTTGTGACAAATAAGGGAGTTGTGCAAGCAAGAGTAAGATGGTAGAAGAAGTGAAGCTAGAAGTTGGGAGAATGGTGCTAGAAGAAGTTCAAAGAGAGAAAATGAGGTGAAAATATAACATCTAAAGAGAAAAGAGAACCAAGAAGAAGCTTCCCAAGTCGTTTCAGGGCATCTTGAGTCGTTACCACCAACCAAAGGAGGTGACAAGTGGCAAGCATGCTCAGAGATAGTTGTTTGAGCATTGAAATGTCACAGGATGCTAGCGTTGTGCATGGACGTCCACACAATGTGCTAGTGTCCGAACACATCATGCTACAAAATGACGAAAACGGAAGAAGCATCCCAAAACACAAATACACACCATTGGGGGAACTTATTGAATCAGTCATACAAAAATTGGTGCAATGAAACTTGATTACGCTCCCTAATTTCCAAAACCATCAAGAGCCTCAAGGTAAACCACCTTGGTATAACGGAAAAAATCTTTGTGACTTCTACAAGATCAAAGAACATAAAACATAAAACTGTATGAAGCTCAAGAATGTTATCGAAGATCTTATCAAAAATGGAGATGTATCTATTGATGTACCAATAGGTAACCGAGACCTCAATATATACAAGACTCCACTGCCAAATCACAACAAGGGAAATGATGATGGCAAAGGAAAGAACTACACTAATGTAGGACATGTCTATTCTAATGTGGTCGCCTCTTGTGAAAATTTCGTAACAGTTGTCACCATTTGAGGACCTAGTGCAAAGTGTGGGGTCACCACAAGATGTGGAAATGTTACAATCCAAGGAGCCTCATCTCAACCTAGGGCACAATGTACACCATAAATGTCAAACCCTAGCAACTACAATCTCCTAGATCAGCTAAAGAAGACCACTTCATAGATCTCTATTATGGAACTATTGAAGCTATCCCCCATACATAGGGATATACTAGAATATGATTTATTAACTTCTTCCATCCCTGAGAATATTGATATAGATTAGTTTTCAGCTATGGTAGGGCATATCACTACCCCTCATCTTCTCACCTTCTTGGAAGAAGATTTCCCAACATAGTCATCCCACAATTGCGCTTTGCACCTTAACGTCATTGTTCATAAGAATAAGGTTAAAAGAGTCTTAGTAGATGAAGGTGTTGGTATAAATATTTACACCCTTTATTTGGTCAAAAACTTAGGTTATTCATAGGATGTTATTGAAAGATAAAGAGTACAACCATAAGGGCATATGACAATCAAGAATGAGTGTTGCAGGGAATCATCAAGCTACCCATTCAAGTGGGACTTGTCATTGCTGAGACCACATGCCAAGTGCTAAATCTTGACCTTCCCTACAACATATTTCTTGGTTGACCATGGATTCATGCCATACAAGCTGTAGCTTCCACCTATCACCAATGTGTCAAGTTTCCTTTTGAGGATAAAGAAGTTACCATCCATGGAGATCTTGAGCCTTTCTAATATTGCAAGAACCTTGAAGCTAAGTTCTACAAGATTCCCCATACACCTAAGAATGATGAATGGTCTACATCCTCCTCCTCATTTGTTGACCCATCTTCCCTTGCATCTACCTCAGAATCCAAGAAACCCATTGTGCATAATATACCCGACATCAAGGCAGTAATCAAGGATGATGGTTCTGGAGATTATAAACTAAAGGAAACCTTTGTATTGGGAGAGCTACCTCTTTCCCTTAAATTCCATGGAAAACCCACACCTATCAACAAAGTGAATGGAACATTAAAGTTTTCATCTACCACTTTCACTAAGTGGGGAGACTTGAACAAAGAAGATGTCAATGAGGAAGATGTATCTAAATTTCTCTATGAAGACTACCTACCCTTGCTTATTCTTCCCATGGAAGATGACAATTAAGGTTTATAGCTAATGATGGGATGGGGGTACAACAAGAATGAAAAGCTAGGACAAAATTATAATGGTTTGCTAGAACCCATCATTCCTAAGAAATGTCCAAAGAATCTTGGGTTAGGATGTACTAATAGCAAGGTTACCCTTATTGGAAAAGGAACTTCTAATAAACGGGCTAAGGCTTCCTCTTGGTTACCAAAATCACGTGATACTACCCTAGATGACTTTCCCCTCGACATTGCTAACTTATTTGAGGATAAATCTCTCTTCATGATATCCACAACATCTTTCACCCCCAAACGGCCAAAACACTGAATTAAGCCTATTATACCCCCAACTCATTGACTGGGACCAATGAGGACCACCAATTCTAGATCTATTAAAAAACAATGAAGTAATCTCAAAATTTATGGGACTCCACAACAACTTACCATGTGGGGATCACAAAGTATGATTTAATATAGAGCTAGAAACATATGCATACTATGGGGAGACAATTGAATACCTTAGTCGCAAAATTGATGACATGAGAATAACATGCAAATCTTTAAGTGAAAACTACTCTATGGCACCTTTAGATAATAAAATAGTGAAAATAAAGGACTATCCGAAGGTGAAAACCTCTCTAAGGTGCCCAAGGATGAGGGATTCAATCTCCCCCTTAGTGCAATGCATCTAGAAAAATCAGCAATACTAGAAAAGAAGGCTACTCTAGTGAATGTAGGAACAAAGGAGGCACCTAAGATAACCTTTTATGCTTAATCATTGTTAGACAAAGACTAGAAAAACTCAGTAGAATTCCTAAAATATAGAAGAGAAAAATTTTCATGGTCATACACAAATATGTTGGGGCTCAATATTGAAGTGGTTGTGCATCACTTAGCTGTGTATCTTGAAGCCAAACTAGCCAAACAAAAATTGAGAAAGATGCACCCTCAAATAGAACTCTTGGTTAAACTAGAGCTACAAAAGCTTCTTGATGTTAGATTCATTCGACCAATTGACTATCTTGAGTGGGTTTGCAAACCCACTGGGGGCATCAAAATATGCATAGATTTTAGGGATTTGAACAAAGCATGTCCAAAGGATGATTTCCCTCTTCCCAACATCGACATCATTGTTGATCTAATTGTAGGAAATGAAATATTATCACTTATGGATGGATTTTCAGGCTATAACTAGATCATGATTGCCAAAGAGGATCAACATAAAAATGCATTCACTTGTCCATGGGGAACATATTGTTGGAACATGATGCTATTTGGGCTAAAAAATGCCAGAGCAACCTATCAAAGGGAAATGACCCTAACATTTCATGATATGATCCATAAAATAGTTAAATATTATGTGGATGATTTTTTGGCCAAATCAAAGACAAGGAAAGAGCAAATCTAGAGGTATTGGGACCAATATTTGATAGGATTGAGGAATATAAGGTAAGATTGAATCTGAAAAATGCATCTTTGGAGTTACATCAGGAAAGCTGCTTGGCTACATCGTGTCACAAAGAGGGATAGAGATAGATCCAGAAAAGGTAAAAGCAATATTAGACATGGAGACACCACAAACATTGAAACAAATGAGAGGAATACAAGGAATGTTACAACCCATTAGAAGAATCATAGCACAACTGTCAGACAAGATCCACCCTTTCTCGCATCTTCTCCATAAAGGAATAACATATAAGTGGGATGATAAATGTGATATATCCTTTTAGAAGATCAAAGGATACTTATTATCACCTCCAGTTCTCATGTCATTGATAGCAAACAAGCCATTGATCCTATACATCTCATCGACATCAGTAGGAATAGGTGCTCTTCTAGCCCAACATGATGAAACAAGAAAATAAAGAGCTATCTATTACATCAGCAGGACCTTGGTAGGATATGAAATGAGTTACTTATCCATTGAGAAGGCATGCTTAGCAATGGTCTTTGACTCACAAAAATTTAGACATTACATGATTTCACACCAAATCAAGCTTATTGCTAAGATTGACCCATTGAAATATCTCTCATCTAAAGCAACTCTCACTGGGCGAATGGCCAAATGGGTAATGATCTTAATATATTTTGACATAGAGTATGTGGAGCACAAGGATATAAAAGGAAAAGTTATTATAGACCAACTAGCAGAAGCCCCCATTTTTTTAGAGAATCCTTTGATATCTGAATTTCTTGATGAGTAGATCTTTCTTCTTAATGCAATAGATCAATGGAAAATGTACTTTGATGGATCATATACCCAACATGGATCAAGAGTAGGCATTCTCTTTATCACCCCTCCAGGTGATTGTATTCCAAAGTCATACCAGCTATCATTCCCATGTACCAACAATATTGTTGAGTATGAAACTCTAATAACAGGTTTAAGAATAGTAGTCTAGTGGTAGATACAAGAGTTAAAAGTCTATGGGGACTCACAACTGATTGTTAACCAAGTCAATGATGACTACCAAACACAAGGATGATAAACTCACTTCTTATAAGAAGATGGTACAAATTCTGAAGGAATTCTTCATTGATGTAACCTTTGAGCATATACCTCATATGAACAATCAAGTAGTAGATGCCATGGTGACAATTGGGTCTTTGTTAGACATGCCACACAACGTACTTTAATGTGAATTCTTGGTAGAATAACTTCTCATATTGATTTTTGAAATTATTGAATTTGAATTTGTGTGTGTAATCATCAATCTTGGTTCCCCATGGTATCACGATATATTCACCTATCTTAGCAGAGGTACCCTCCCATATGATATCACCTCTAACCTTAAGAAGACCTTTGTTAAAAAGGAATCTTGATTTGTCATATTAGGTGATACCTTATACCATATAAGCATCGAGGGGACATTACTATGATGTATCGACCAAGAGTAAGCCTTGATCACCTTAACAAAAGTACATGAAGGAACTTGCAGTTCCCATTCTAGTGGAATAACCTCTTCCAAGAAATTGTTAAGAACAAGGTATTACTAGCCAACCATGGAAATAAAATCTCATTAGTATGTTCAAAAATATATCCAGTGTCAACAACATGGAGACCTTATCCATGCTCCAACTCTGGAGTTACGACCAATGGTCACACCTTGGCCTTTCTCGTAGTGGAGGCTTGACCTCATAGGAAAGATTACCCCCACCTTGTCTAATGGCCACAAATTCATTATCATAACCACTAAATACTTTACCAAGTGGGTTGAAGACATCCCTATGAATTATATAATGAGGAAGCAGATCTCTAAGTTTATCCTGAATTACCTTATTTTCCGCTATGGTGTTCCACAAGCCCTTATATCAGATAATCAAACACCCTTCAAGAATTAGGATGTAAGAGAGGTATGCCAATGATTTAACATCCAACATTGGTTATCTACCCCCTACTACCCCCAGGGAAATGGTCAAGTTGAGGCTACAAACAAGACCATTCTAAAGATCCTAAAGAAAATGGTCAATGAAGTGGGATGTGACTAGCATTTGTACTTAAATCCCGCCCTATGGGATTATAGAACCAATATTTGCATGCCTACAAGTGCAAACCATTTCTCCTTGGTCTATGGATTAGAAGCCATCCTACCTATTGAGGTCAAGCTCCACTCGCTGTGAGTGTCACTACAAATCTAATCACTGATGAAAAATATTGGGTATGTTGGTTGAATGAGTTAGAATTCTTGGATGAGCATCGTATTGATGCCCTAAATCATTTACAAGCACACTAAAACTGACTGAAAAGGAGCTACAACAAGAAGATCAAGAGTCAGTCTTTCCAGGTAGGGGATCTTGTCCTCAAGTAGAATTAGAAGAATGTTCCAGATCATGACTGTAAAGGAAAGTTTGAGCCCAATTAGTTAGGCCCATTTGTTGTCACAACGAGCTATGGATCAAGACCATACCAATTATAATGCCTGAAGGTGAACCCTTGCCGAAGTGAATCAACAATTTACATCTCAAAAATTTTTATGCCTAGGCTTGAAGGGTGTAAATCTAAAAAAAAAATTAAAAAATTGACAAAAATATAAAAAATAAGGAAAAGGATTGAAAATAGTAAAGGAAAAAATTGTCCTCTAGTGAAAACCACTTCGGTGGTGCTTTGGGCAAGTACCTTGGTGAAAACCTGGCAAACAGGCACCTTGCATAAATAAGCACCTCCATCTATCTTTGGCTCTTTATCTTATCATTCTTCACATCGTATTCATCCATCGCATCACTCATCCTATTTATTCCATCACCCATTCATGTCCTTGTCATAGCTTGATATTGTAAAGTATCGTATTCCCCTTAATAGTACTTTCCACATTCCTAAGGTTAGTTTGTCCTACTATATTGAGGTATTCTATTGCATCACATTGGGGGAAATTCGTTATGCATTGGATTGGGTTCTTGTATATCTTAAAGTTATTTGAAATATCATCAAAAATCCCAAAAACATTTAAAACCTCATCAAAATCCAAAAAAATCCAAAAGCAGTTGGAAAATTGTAAATTCAAAAATCCAAAACATCCAAAACACATCAAAATCCCTAAAATGGTCAAAAAATCAAAAAATCCAAAAACATTACCTTGATGAACTACGAGTCTCTGAGCTTGAACATAGGCAAAGCCATCATTGATGCACCCCCGACACACCCTAGGTCAGTCCTTTAGGAGTCTAGAATAAACTGACAATCCATCAAATGTTTGTTTTATCAATAAATAGGTCAAAGTTAGTCGAACTATGTGGTCTCTATGTGTATAACATAGGCAAGGATCTTCTTTGATAAGCCCCCGAGGCCCCCAGGGTAGTCTTTTAGGTTAGGTTCTTGGTAAAAAATCAGAAAACACAAAAAACATCTAAAAACTTGAAAAACCCAAAAACATCTAAAAACTTGAAAAACCCAAAAACATTTGAAAACTCAGAATACACAAAAACATCTAAAAAATTGAAAACCCAAAACATTAGAAAACTTGGAAAACCCTAAACAACCTCAAATAATAAAAAACCAAAACATTCACATAAACTTTCAAAAATACCAAAGATAGCCTCAAAACATTTCAAAAGACCAAAACCATTGAAATATTTCAAGAATGCCAAAAACCATCCATCCATTTTGCTTTCACCTGCAATAAACCTTCACACATAATAAATCAATCATCATCATCCAACGTTTGGTAAAACAAGTAGAAAAACAAGTGCTGCAAGTTGTGAAGTGTGAACCTAAAATGTCAAAATCTAAAGTCTAGATCATAAATAAATGAGTTAGTCACATTTGTATCAAAAACCTATTAAACACTTAGTATTAGTCACAACATTTGATAAACATGCCCTAGGATGCATCCTTCCTACAATGGAAATCAACATTAGAAATCACCTTAGCTATGTTACGTTGGCAAGAGATATAGATAACATTAACCATTTGTTTTTGATCTTTTCTTATGATTTATCTTATTGACCCATTACAAGGACCTCTTGATGATGTCTAAACAATTTAGAGATAAAGGAATGGGTCATTGATCATTATCTTTCATTTGTTGTGCTTTGGGGTATCCTTGTAAAATAATCTTGGTGCATACATGCTTAGTTGTGTGTGTGGAGGTCATTTGGAGTAGATTGTTGAATATTGCATATGCTTTGGTCAAAAATATTCTAAACTTCCTAACTACATTCCAATGAGGTTTCCCTATGTCAAGGTGTGAACAAGTATTATCCTATCTATTTGCAGAGTCAAAGTCCATTGCACAAGATACAATGCCATCCTCGTTATCAATACCATGATGCATCGTGTCTATGTGTTATATAAAAAATAAGGAATGACAAAGAGTCCCAATCCTAGAAATGAGAAAATCATCCATCTCATCACCATAATCTAATAAATTCTTGAATCACGGGCTTGTTGGACTTCTGAATCAATCTCAAAATCAATGGTCAATCCATTCATCTTATTCTTCTATCTTCTTTCCACACTAACATGGTATCATGATAGTCAACCAAAATCATAATGCATCTGCCCTGCATCCAAAAACCATTAGCATACATACATCCTCAATAATCATATCATATCATCTACATATCATAAAGGATTACATCATCATATGGGAAACACGAAATAGAAAAGAATATCCTTCTCATAGCATGTCATAGAAAGATACTAAAAAGGAAATGAAAACATCCATATCATATATCATCACATCGCATGAACACCACATCATAGATCATCTCATATCACATAAGCATAAATAAAGAAATGCATCCATAACATAAACATTTGCATCCATTACATCCATACATAATCATAACATGCAATAAATATAACATCACATAACATATCATAAATGAGTCACATCATGAATCGAATCATACTATCTCATATATATATCTCAAAAATGAATGTCATGATACATATTAGAGTCAATGTGTATAAATATCATCAAAAGTGTATATACAAGAGGCTATAAAAAATAAGCCAAATGAATGTGTATACATATATTTATCAGGTTGTATATCCAAAAAAGTATCTATACAAAGTTGCTATCCCTTGCTGCCTTGGTCACCATGCTGTGACTGATCCTGTCGGTGGCTAGGATCTCCTAGCTACCTAACTAAGGGCTGCCCACTTGACATGCTCAATTGTACCTAGATCCTATGCTCAAAATTTGGGTGCCTATATGCTAGGGGAACATCTCAATATATAGAGTTCAGTAATATGAGGCCTCTTTCAATACATCTAGTACATCTATGCTAAGACAGTCTGACCCTGTGCGGCCACTATGATAGCCTCTAGCTGTCGCCTCCTACTAGTCTCCTTGGCCAACTGGATATATGAATCTTGTTGGAGCTGACGCTCATGGTTTCGCTCCCTAGTCAATGTCTGCACCTACTGCCTCAATTGGTCCCTCTCAACCATGAGGGCTTGAATTTGGGCATCCTAAGGGTCCCTCCCTAGTAGTGGTTGCTATGGTGGCTACTATTGTGACTATTGTGGGGGCTGTTGTGGGACTTGTCCCACTACCTGGTCTTATCCACCCTAACCCTATCCAATAGGCTGATCTTGCTGACCTTGATCTAGCTGTTATGCCCATCCTCTTCCCTTGCCTGCACCTCTCCCTTTGGGTCTCCCTCATAGAGGTACCCCCACCAAATCTATCAAATGTAGGGAAGGCACAAACCATGCATCGTAGGCTAGCATCATCCTAGCATCTTCCCGTCCTTGTTCGTATACCCATGGATTGGACACAAGCTGTCAAAAATCATCAACAACCACTTGTGGCTCAATCTGCTAATCCAATACTATCTCCTTGGAAGTCCTGGAAAATATAGATGTGCATTGATCTACAGATGCATCCTACACCTCCTCAAACTATCTGACCATGCGATATGGAAAGTATCGCTCGATCATCATATGCTTGTGACCCTGCATATATTAGGTCTATCAAGCAAATAAAGGCTATTGGTGATTGTTGTACTAGGTAGGCATCTATAACCATGCCTACCATTTAAATATTGTCATATCATCAATGAATCGATGCTAGTATGGAATCCCTAATGGGCATATATGCTGGAGAGTGATGGCTCCCCTGCATCAAAACACAACTAGCTCATTTGGATCCACATCTACTATGTGAATCACTGGTCTTAACACAACTATATGCTCCCATGCACAAATATGCAGCAAAGTATCCCCTACTTCGATCCCTCTACCATGGTAGTATACAAACCAGTGCATATCATGATAAAAGAGCCTAGTATGACTGGGCCCCATGTGAACAATGTCCTCCTGTATATCATATCATTCTAGGAAAGTCCCCAACCAAGACTAAATCCTTAGCTTCGTTGATCTAGGGAAACAATCCCTGAAATCAGTTCTCCAACTATCAATCTGAAAATGGGCGAATGCCCTCAGTACATCTCAAGATCAATTTGTGAGCTCATGAGTACAACATCCTCCTAACACATAACCTCATGGCATGCATTGTATCCCAAGTCTGTGTCATATATCACTCAATATCTATGGATAGGAAGCCATAGTACCTCCATACATCCTCCAATGTCATTATGGCCTCGTCAGTGGGTAGGTAAAACGATGATGTCTCACTGTGCCATCACTCACACAAAGCTGTCATCATGGCTAAATGTGTCCTGACCTCAGGTATATATGCGATAAACCAAAGCCTAATTTCCCCCAAGATGCTCCTTCCGAATTTCATCCAAGTCCTCCAACTCCTCCAATAGCTCGAGTTGGTGCTCACGGGACATGAATGGCTAGACAACCTCCTGCATCCACGAAGCACACAATGTCAAAATTTGGCTACAATTGACAAAATTTGGATCTTTTTCACCCCTAATTGAAAATTGCATCGCTGTTTTACAAATGTGTTGCTATAATAATTTTCCCAAATAGTGTCACCCCTGTTCAAATCCAAGGAAGTGTTTCCCTAGACAATGATGTCACCATAATTCCTAGCATTGCCCAAATCAAATCCCAACTAGTGTTCCTAAATGCAATCATGTCGCTATAATCAATTTGAAACCCTAATTCTAAATCCTAGGAAGCATCACCATTTACAATTGCATTGCCAAAATTGACAATTACATCGCTGAAAATCCTAAAAGCCTTGCAATATAGCAACGCCTAACCTAGCCTAACTTTGATGCCTAATAAATGCATGAAAAGAGTAAAGTACAAGGAAAGTTTTGATTTGTGTACTGGTGGTCTTGCACTTGGAGGCCATTGGTACTATAAAACTTAGTTGGTGATGTGTCGTGGAAGCATGCAACAAGCCATTTTGTCAGAAGGTTAGAGCAAAAATTGCAAGAAATTTCAAAGTGTGAATACACAAATGAATTGAAAGTGACCCTTCAACATATATTTATGCCTAAAAATTAGGGTTTTTTGCTCTAATTTAAGAGGAAAGATAGGGTTTTACCTTGTTTTACCAATTCCCAAGCCATGGGGAATATTTTGAGATGATTTTTACATTTCTAAGCTCGTTTTTGCATCCCAGAGCATGTTTTTTACACCTAAATTAATGTTAAACCTTTGTCGCAAGATCAACCAAAAATTCCAAATTTCCACCTAATCTCTTGAGGGGGTAGGATACCAACTTAATTCCTTCCACTGGGGCAATAGTGGGGCATCCAAAATCAAGATTTTTAAATTTTTTTTTGATCTAAGTAGTAATTTTAATCTAAAAAATGTTAGTCTTTGAACTAATGTAACATGTACCTTGCTTCAAAGAGGGAAAAAATGTAGACACTTAAAATTGTCCTAAATGGTATTACACACTTGAATTTGATCACTAATATCGTTTCATCCTAAATTTCACCCTCTTTTCACCTATTTGATTAAATAAGTCTAGTTATTTAATTAAATGCATCATTTTCATCTATTGATCTAATTAGATTAATTCACCCCCTTTCACCTTCACCTCTCATCTTCTATAATTGAATAAATCAAATTATTTAATTTAAACCCCTTAAGTCCTCTCATTTAATTAAATAATCCTATATTATTGAATTAAATGTCATATTACATCCCCTTCTCATTAAACAAATTATTTATATAATGGACATCCTCAACACAATTAAAATTTAGTTTTAATTACTAAATTGCTAATTTTTCTCACCCATCCACATGCATAGGGAATATTCCAAAGGAATATTCTCCTATTTGGATCCAAAAAAGGAATGATCATTTTCAAACAAACTTTGTAACAAACTTTCAAATTTGTTACAAAGTGTGTTTTTTTGAATCATTCTCATCATTGATGCTTTCTTTGATCCATGTGATATTTGATTCTCATCCATTGATGAGAATCCTTGATCTATGTTTCACCCTTGATTCAATATTGACCATTGCTTGATCAAATTGATCTCAACCCTTGATTCTTCATTTTCTCTCTTATAAATACATCACCATTTTGGAGAGAAATGGATCCACCTTTTCAAAGAAAATTTATGTTGTTGAAATTCATACTCACTTGCATCCAAATTTAGAATTTGTTAGTATTTTAGCTTAATCTTCATTTATATTAGCATAACCATCCATTAATGGCTTCCATTTTAGCTTAGTTTGCATTCATTTTAGCATAAGTTTACATCCATGGCTTGAATCTTTGAACTTCGTTTCCATTTAGCATAGCTTGAATCCATCTCCAACAAGTATTTTAGCATTTAACATTTATCTTCATCATGTTAAACTAGTTTTGCATCCATGTTTCATTCATATTTCATCAGTTTCATCAGTTTTCATCAAAAAAATTGATTGGAACAACTCATATTATCCAAGGGATTTGGAAAGGGTTGTCATTCCACATCAATACGATACCACTCCCCCAATGGGATAAAGTTTGAAGTCTTAGAGTAGGTTTTCTTTATGTTTTTGTGTGTATTTCATGATTAGTTTAATGGGTTCCTAGTCTTTGAAGTTTCAAACCTCTCATTGGGATCATGGCTTAGGGAATTGAATATTGTTTAAATTCATTTATATCTAGCATATTTAGTTCATAATATGACTATGATCACATAATCCCCTTGGGTGATGTTGAGGGGGAATTTTTGGACTAATCACCAATGGCTCCCTTTGTGACATGGAATAATCACCTCTCGTGCACCCGTTTATCTTTGAAATTTGTATTGGATGTTAATAGGTTGATCTTTTGGCACAATAGAAAATCTGTTCCAACACCAAGGTCATCAAGCTTTGAACAAGATAAAACAACAAAAGAAGAGCACATCAAAGAAACACTTGTTTGTACCTCCCTCCATAAATCAAGGAGAGAAACATCCTCCTTGTCTAAACCAAAACTATACCTCTGAGCCTCTAACTATGTCATTAAAAAATAATCCATGTCTTCATTTGCTAATAAGAAACATCGTTCCCCAATTGGCTCATTTTTGTCTTTTCCTGGGCTTCCCCTTCATCTGAATCAAACCCACTTTCTTCTGTGCTCCCTTCACTTCGTCCAAATCTGCACCCACACACCATCACTCACTCATTCCATCTATTCTTGAACTAGATGATGTTTATTAAAATTTTTGGTGTGTTAATATTAAAGTAAGCAATCTCCATTGTTGACATGGTAGAGAGAGACCCCACAAGGTTTGAACCTTGGTTGTTGGCCCTACAAGAAAGAAGCACCATCACTTCAACAAAGGGTCTCCCCTAATTTTTTTTGGTGTGTTAGCAACAAGGTAAGAAATATCCATTGTTGATGCAGTAAAGAGTGACCCTATGAGGCTTTAACCTTGGTTGTTGGCCTTATAGGTAAGAAGCCCCATCACTTCACCAAAGGGTCTCCCCTTTGTCTCAATGTTGTCTTTAGTTTTGTTAGATATTTTTCATTTTCCCCATTGTTTTGGAGTCACTTTGATCTGGTTATTCCTTATTCAATGATAAGTGTACAAATGACATGGTTTTTATTAGAGCTAGCTTTAACTTGAGATTGATCCCATTTGCACTCATTCTCAAGGATTGGAATTGATGCCAAGTGAATTCCTCAATTTTGGAAATGAATACAAAAAATTTAATTTTCAAATTCAAATTTGGGGCCAACCAAATCCTTCCTACTAACAATTGTGTCAAATTTAAGTAGAAAAAATTTCACTTGCCATCATTGGAATTGTATTAAATGGCTACCCTATTTTATTTGTCTACTTGCATGTTCATTCAAAGAGCATTGTTAGAGAGTAAAAACCCACATCCACTATCTCAATTATTGTTATAGATGTAAAATTACTTAAAACCTTAAAAACATTAACACCTCTAATTGATGCTAAACATAGTCTTAGTTGTTAAAAACATAAATGAAGTGAAAATAGAGATATAGTTTACAAAGAAAAACACATACAACATCAAAAATAAAATTACCTTGGAGAAACCATAGAAGGGTGAAAAATTAGCGAGAGTAAACACTCCCGATTCCATTCTCTCATTATTATAGATGTCAACTTTATTAAAAAAGTTTATAACACTATCCAAAACCTTTGATAGATTCCAAATATAGTCTTAGTTGTACAAACATAATGAAAACATAAAGGAAATGTGAAATATAGATGAAACTTGTAAACAAACACACATACACACACAAACACACACATACTAT
Organism: Sequoia sempervirens; assembly: GCA_007258455.2. Taxonomy (NCBI): domain Eukaryota; kingdom Viridiplantae; phylum Streptophyta; class Pinopsida; order Cupressales; family Cupressaceae; genus Sequoia; species Sequoia sempervirens. The sequence continues at coordinate 16,840 of VDFB02011730.1, forward strand.
TCCAATAATGAATTTATCTTGGGGAAACCCTATAAGGTTGAAAATACAAATAGAGTAAATACTCCCCATTTTTTTCTTATTCATTGTTATGGATGTCAAAATTACTAAAAACCTTCAAAACATTACAACCTCTAATGGATGCCAAATATAGTCTTAGTTGTTCAAACACAATAAAAACATAAAGGAAATGTGAAAATAGAGATGGAAATTCCAAAGAAACACACACACATATGATAGAAACAATAAATTAACCTTGGATAAATCCTAAATGGATGAAAATATGAAAATAATAGACACTTGTCATTCCACTATCATTTTCATTGTTATAGATGCCAACTTTACTAAAAAAATTCAAAACATTGTCTAAAACCTCTAATGGATGTCAAATATAGTCTTATCTATCCAAACATAATGTGAATATATAGGAAATGTGAAAGAAAAGATAGATCTTGCAAAAAAACACACACACATGACTGCAACAAAGCATTTACCTGGGAGAAACCCTAAATAGGTGAAAATCTAGAGAGAAAACACTCCCCATTCCACTAGATCTCATACATTGTTATACATCTTATAAAACCTTATAAAATAATTGGAGCCATGCCAAACATCACTAAACTTATTCACACCATGCAAAATCCCTTTCTTCTAATCACATTCAAAAAATGAATAGATAAAAGAAGGTTACATGAAGAGTCAACCCTTATAGGTTCATGTTCATATATTACATCTCCTTCCATTATCCTTCCATGTTGCCAAAATGGATGAAAAACTGTTAAGAGTTGATTTTGTGTGAGTAAAATATGTGTAAATTCATAACAAACACAATCAATAAGACATTATATCAATAGAGTTAAACAACAATTAATCTAATTAAAGCATAAATCCATTGAAAGCATCTAATTTCTCTCTAACTCCAAAGATTTATTAAATCCCAGAGGCTCTTAGATTTTGTAAGCACTGTGACTATTAAAATACCAATCTAGAGAATGAGATGATGTAAGATGCAGGAATCTAATCCTATATGATAATTGCTAAATGATATGATGTAATCCTGTAGATGAAAATGACATAAAAATGATAAAATAAACTAAGATGCAACTATATGAAGAGCCATGATTATAAAACTAAGATGATTCTAATATGATTCTACAATGATGATTGCTATTTTACTAATATGATAATTGCTAAAATGCTTCTAATGCTATTTCTGCAGAGTAAGATTGCACAAAGTTGGGATCCTTTTCCTGTGGAAAGAAGCTGTATTTATAGATTCTCGACAACCTATTTGTGATGTGGCAGAAAGTAAGGGTCTGGATTTGATTTAAAAGATTCAATGGTGAAAGATGAAGAAGTCTAAGAAGATTATGGAGATTGTTCCTCCCCACAAAAACATTCAGCCAAAGGATAGGAATAATCAATGGAAGAAGATGAAGAAGTTTGCCTGTAATTTGTCTCCAATTTGTCTCCAAATTTGTCTGTGAAGGCTGAGTTGAATTAATTAGATATGAAATATCTAATTTTGTTGGTGGATATGATGAGTAAAAATCAGAAATAGCTGTAGAAATATGCTTTAATTGAATATTTGGAATTATTCAAATTAGCAAAAGAAGATATTTAATTTAATAAAACAAACTATAGAAATTTGTTTATTAAATAAACATGGAAGAAATGTGGTAATTAAATAAAAAAAAGTATGAAACTTGTTTATTTAATTAAAATAGAATGATGTGATTAAGATAGAATAAATATATAATTATAGAAGAATGTGATAATAATAATTAAATAAAACAAAGTATGTGATTTGTTTATTTAATTAAGACGAAATAATATGATAAAGATAGAAGAATTAGAAGTGAACTATATAAATAAATATTTCTATTTATTTATAAGTAGATGAATATAGAAGGGCTAATTAATAAAATAAATCATATTTAATTAATTATATTATCTAGACCATTTTTAGGTGTATACATTTTGCACCTCTTTGAAGTGATGTGTTTACGCATTGCTTCAAAGAAAATTTTGTTGCTGCTGCCAGTATTGACGAAATAATTTTTAGTATGCCCTAGATGTTGATTTTCAAGTGATGATGGATATATGCTCCCTTAGGAGATAAATCAACGATTTTTTAATTTTTCAGAATTCTTATGATTTTTCGATGATTTGATTATTATTGATGATGCGATTTATCTCCCGACAGATAATGTGAAAAATTCCTTTATGATGAAATAATGAATTAAGCCCCTTTTGGAAAAGAAATTTAATAAATCCCACCAAAATACCTCTTAATTAACCTTTTAATAGCTAAAAAGATGGATTTTTAATTCATTTGTGCATATTGAGTTTTGAAAATTGAGAGTGATAGTGTTTTTGAGCAATCTGGAGAAAAATTTCCATCCCTTACCACACTCACCGTTTTGAGTGTGTGCGTCGACACAATTGCTCAGTCGCGTATGGACCTCCAGTATGTACCCTAGAACTTCCTCATATTTCATGTTTTTCTTGATTTTTTCACTTTATTTTGTTTTGAATTTGTTTACTTTCTTTTAGCAAATGTATAGGCCGATGTAGTGCATACAACGTTTGTTTTGTTGCATTTACTGAAATAGCGCATAGGTTAGCTCTTTTAGTGCATTGATAAGATGAAATAGCGCATTGATAATTTAGTGTATAGGCTTCTCAGATTAGCACATAGAATGTTATAGCACGTTTGTCACCTGAAATGGTGCATAAACTCCCTAAAATGGCGCATACGCAAATATAGCGCATTGGCCACTTTTTTCAGTGCATAGATGAATTTTTATAGCACATTGAATTTTCTGGTGCATTGAAACTTTGTTTTAGTGCATCCAAGTCATAATGATAAATTTTGTCAATTTACTCCTTGATTTTGTTGATTTTTGATCATGTCAGCCTTTGAGTTGATGTTGATTGATGATCCTGATAGGGTAGATGTTGATCAACCTCATGATAGGTAAGGTTTGATGATAATTAACCTCATGATAGGCAAGGAATAATTATAGTTTGATTGATAAACCTCATGATAAGTAAGGTTGATTTGATTAATTTACCTCATGATAGGCGAGGTGCAATTTTAGATTGATGACTGACCTCATGATAGGTGAGGTTCAATGATAGTTGCTCACGAGATTTGATCAAAGTCTCACCGAAGCTGATTAGATTTGATAGGCTAATTGATGTTTGATGAATTGAAAAAGATTACTGACTTTCAATATTTCATGATGATAGGAGTCTTTGACGAACTTACAGATCCATGAGTGATTTCCCAGGACATTTGATTTGATATGACAACTAGTACAGGCTGAGACCGTAGTTATCACATGATGTGGATTATCCTCTCTTCTAGATATGCCCCAGATTAGGATTAATCGGGGATTGTTGACCACTTTAGGAGAGAGATGGCATAGTGGGCACAATACCTTCCATCTTGCCATCAGTGAGATGATAATGACTCCTGAGGATGTATGGCATATTTTGAGGATTCATGTTGTTGGGGGTTGGTAGTATATGATTCTTCTGAGCAGGGTGGGACCGATGCACTGTGTCGAGTTTTCTAGGATGATACAATTAGTGGATATGAGATTCCATGGTGAGAGATGTTTGACGCTTATGCTACCTTGCCATTAGTTCTTGCTGGTTTCATTGGAGGGTTCCTTTGTCCTGATCGTAGGTCAAAGGGACTTTCTATTGGGTGGGGTTGTGTTTTGGAGAGAATGATCATCCATGGTACCAGATATGCCTGGGGTATGTGCATGCTTGCTCATCTTTACCACGATTTTCATAAGGTGGTCTACCTCTGAGGTGTCAGTTTTTCTTCCGGGGTTACATTACTTTAGGTGTGGGCATGGGAGCATATAGCTGTTACACATCAAGTGATGGTCAGACAATGACCCGCCATGAGGCCGTACGTTCATATATATGTAGGTCGACTTGCTCAACCCAGACTGGGCAAGTTGGAGCATTGGAGGAGAGTCCTCGATGATGTAGAGGCCATTACATGGTGACCCTATCTAGATTGTGAGCTCTGGGATGATGATGATACAAAGATGCCATACCTCTGCTAGTCCATGTATCTAATTGGTAGGACTCATTTTGTTAGTGAGAGCTTTTTGTTGAGGAGGGTGCTCAGAAAGTATGGCATTGTACAGGGCATGCCCCAGGGTGTTGCACATTATGCTCAATGTTAGGTAGATTCCATTGATTGGGGACCTTGCCTATCATATGATACTGTAGTTCAGGAGTAATAGGGTCTATAGCCTTTGGTTTGGGAGATTCGTCTTGAGATCATCGAGGATCCTGTCACAATAGATTATGCAGAGTACCTTGCTTTACATCCTTTTCCATGGATATCTGATCTAGATGAGCCAGTGCCACTACTAGGTGAGGAGGATATTGTAGTTGCACACAGTCACTAACGGAGGAGAGATGAGGGAGGTGAGAAGGAGTATATGGATAGCAGTGATGATGAGGAGAGCAGTGGTGATGAGGAGAGAGATGGAGATGGTGGAAGAGGTGGTGGAGATGGTGGAGGTGGTGGAGGAGGTGGTGGAGCTATTGATGTTAGAGAATTTATGGTGCCTCGTAAGAGGCAATCACTAGTAGCTCCTATAGAGCAACATGTGCACATTGGAGTACCTTTCCAGCAACAACAGATCCATATTGTGAGCTTACAGGTTTAGGTGCAGACACTACAAGGTCAACTAATACAGGCCCAAGGGTTATTAGTGTAGACATAGACACAAATGCAGTCATAGGAACATGCTCATGTAGAGGCTCTCTCATAGGTACAGGTACAGTTGGTAGCTGCATAGGCACATATAGCCTCCTTGATAGCCGAGAGAGATGCATCTAGATGGGCTATAGAGTAGGCACAAGGATTGGCTAATAGATTGCAGAGATTAGCCGATGGTACCTCTGTGGTTGATTATATGAGAGAGGTTATTCATGTGGGTAGAGAGGCTGATTATTATAGAGGCCGATACCATGATGCAGTTCCCTCAGAGCAGAGAGTCAGTTATGCTCAGTCTCGATTAGGCAGGAGTCAGTCCAGGACTATGAGTAGGGGTGTGATGCAACCTCTTCCAAGAGATCCAAGAGATCCTAGGACGTCTGGTAGAGGAGGCAGTGGCCCAGAGATTCCAACATTGTCTGGGGCCAACAACACATAGCCTTATGATTGGATTCCATGATGTATAATGTATACTCCGATTTTTGATTCATGGCCATTTTTGACATTGTATCTCTTGACATTTCAGACATCTTTGTATACTCGACATTATGATTTTTGAGATTTATATGATATGTGGTAGATTTATTGATCTATATGTGTTCTATATGATTTTATGATGGATGCATATGATGAATGCCTATGATGGATGTATTTACTTTCTTGTTCTCTATGCCATGTGTGATTTATATGATGTTATGGATGCAATTTCATGATCATGATGGCATGCTATGATTTTATTATGTTTTATTTATGATGTTAAATGTGATTATTCTTGTATTGATGATGTATGGATGCATGGTTCCCATAGTATTTACATGGATCAATATTTGTATGATAATGTAATACCCAAATGATATGATAATGCAACTATATGTATGATTTTGGATATGTTGTTTCTATGATATATGACATAATGATGTAAATGGAATATAATGCACTACACTTTTGATATTTCAAATGAAAATATATGATGTAATGAATGGATGAATGAATGATCAATGTGATGATACTTCTAATGTGTGATGTGTGATATGATAATGTAAATGAAAATGTGACTATGTAGATGATTTTATTTTTGATATTTTTCTTATGCAATTAGATGATCTAATGCACAAATGAAAAATATGGTATGATAAATGTAAATATATGATCAAAGGTATGAATGACTAAATGATATAATAATTCTTTCCAATGTATGCAATGAAAATTATTATGCAACTATATGATAATGATGATGTTTTTTGTTAACGTCAAGTATACTCAGTCTATCAATGATAAAATATAACATCATTTTTGAATTCTTCACCAGCCTTTGGAATAAAATAATTTGTAGATGCAAAACTAACATAAATGCAATCTAATTTTACCATGAAAATCTACATATGCCAAAGTTGTCACCTTAACAGTCCATTTATCGTGCTTGTTATCATCATTGAGCCTTTAAAATGTTGAAAGTGAGTACAAGTATCAATGGTATATTTTAGACCAATGATGACCTGAGTACTACTTTCATGATTTTTGATATTGCAAGTTAACACAAGCATCTAGGTATAATTAAATCGAGATTACATGAGAATTTCTTGTGTAAACAGACAAGAATCAATCATTTTCTCATGTGAATTCAAAATGTCATCAGTGATACTTTGTAGAGAACATCTCGTGACAATTCACACAATAATAATAATTAACTCACAAACAACAAATAAAGAAAATACCATTCTCCTTCCTAGCTTCTCTAGTTCAATACATCATCAAGTTGCTCCAAAGAAATGATAACAAAAATAAATGTACAACATTTGAACATCAAGCTAAAGCGATGAAATCATGATTCAAAACAATACCATCCATCTAGAGTTGTTTTGATTGATTTGATTTCAGCCATTTTGATGTGGATGGTTGATTTTCTGAAATGTTTTGAGTTTGATGTATGTTCAATGTTGAGTTTCCCTATGATCATTATGTTTGTTTCGTTGTCATACTGCTGTTGTCTATTTGTTTAAGCTCAAAGTTTATTGCCCCCAGTAAGTTCAAGATTTTTCCCCCAAGCTAGGGTGAGACACAACCACTTTGCCAGGATATGTTCATGAGATTTCCCTTCAATGATAGGTAGAAATGATGGCGAAAGTGAACGATCAAGACATGCATCTAATAGATGGAAAAGCTAGTTTAAATCACAAGTAGCGCATGTTTCCAGGTATTCACTACGTGATTTTATTGCACTTGTATGTGCATAAAATTGGTCATGTCTAATTATTCCTGACATTTAATTAAATATTTATTATTTAATTAATTTCTCTAAAAGTCTTCTACATGTAATTAAATTTAATTAATTTAATTATATGGTTCATTCATTTTATTCTCCCACCATAATTGAATAAGTTTATTTTATTTAATTATTTCACATGTCTACTTGATTAATTAAATAAATATATTTTATTTAAATTAATTATCATCTTTTGAATTTAATTAAATATTTTTAATTAAATTTAAATATTCCTTTTCTTCTATTTTAAACTTCTAATTAATTAAATATTTTATTTAATTAATTTCATAACACATGTCATCTCATCAAATTTAATTAAAGATCTTCTATTTTCTTCAAATCATAATTAGATATTTCATATAATTATGAAATCTTCTGATTTCCTCAAAATCTTAATTAAATATTTATTTAATTAAGAAAAATCTACATGCACCCATAAATAAATAATTGAATTAGATAATTCACTATTTATCTTCTCAATATCTTTCCATTTCTAAAAAAAGATGATTTTCCATCATCTCATCTTATCTCTTCCATGAAAATGGAAAAATCCTGCTTTATTCATTTTCTTCTATTTTTCTCTCCAATCTCATTCATTTTCGATCGTTTGATCTGTCAGGAATTATCATAGCCGTTGACCAACTCAGCCAATCAAAATCCTCAAAAAATTCTATAAATACATGTGTGAATCCAAGCATTGGTTACACACAGGCACACACAGAGATCGATATACACAATCACACTTATACACTCACATTTTTAGCGTTCTAGCAATAACCATATCTTAGCAATAATTTTATCATATCATAGCATAATCATGCATCTTAGTATAGTATGCATTTTAATTTAAATCTCATTCTCTAGTAGTCCATTTCATTGAGCTTGGAATCATAAAATCTGAGAGCAACTCGAATCAACGAAACGCTGGAAATAGAGAGCAATAGAATGACTCCGGAGAAGCTACCATAAAGAGTTTGTTTATTCTTCTTTTAGTTTCTTTGATATAAGGTTTTATTGTATGTGTTTTGAATCCTTTATAATAAGCATATTTTCATACACACATAAAATGGCACCCAACATGGGGCCTATGCCCCAATTTTGATGTTTTTTTGTAGAAACATTCTGATAGGTTTTCGCGTTTCAGCGTTCGGCTTTCGAAAAAATTCAGCGTTTTAGCGCATCCGACACTTTTCTGCAGCGCATCAGGGAATTTAATGTTTCTATTTTGCAGGAAATTTCAGCACATCTGAGGACTATTTCGGCGCTTCTGAGGGTTAATTTAGCGCATTCGATGGATAGAATAGCGCATATAGTCTCAATACATTTAGAGTTAAATTTTCACTTAATTAAAGTAGCGAATTTAAGGACTGTTTTAGTGCATATAGGGTCAGTTTCTGCACATTTAAGGTAGATTGTAGAGCATCCATGCTGCATTATTTACAGATTTAAATTGGCGTTTAATTAAAGTGGCGCATCTGAGGTCTATTTCTACGCATCTGTTGACTATTTTAGCGCATTTAGGGTTTGTTTCTGCACATTTACTGTCTGTTTCTATGCATTTAGTGTCTATTTCTACGCATTTAGGGTCTATTTTTGCGCATATACTATTATTTCTACGCATCTGGGTTATAACACAAAAATTGGATTATGAGTCTGACGCATTTCGCAGATAGAATCTTTTCTAGTTTAAAATAAATCAATCTAGGATAGTCACCACACTTTGATCATGCAGTTAAAATGAACCCCATGTCGATTGTGAAACAATATCTTCACTTAGCTTAAATCATTATGATTTGGTGCATTAAAATGAATTTGTTTACTCTACTTGATTGTGCTTGAAAGTGGTAGATGATTATGCTCACCCTGTGCAAACTAGGTGATCAAAAAGCCAGACCCACTTTATCCCTGTGTAACCCTGATACAATAACCAAAGTATCCTCTCCCCTTGCACAGTGATGCAATCTGAGGTGTAAGAGAAATGATTATTGTCTCTAGAAATTGGGCCTGCTTGGGGATTTCATCACCCCAACGCAACTCAAACTAGCAATGGAGCTAAAGCCAAGCTACCCCCGATCGGTATACAAATGTGAATCTTAAGGGAAAACCTAAGATTACAAGTGCGGATGTGTCATACGGATAGAGTAGTACTCCCATAAACCCTATTGAGCTTAACCTCTTCAGGTTGGAGTGCCACCTAATTGGTGGTTAATGTCTTGCCCCATGTATGGCCACTCGAACGGGGGTCCCGAATTAAACACCATTGTTTAGTAAACCAAAAACCTTTTATTTGCTAGCGCAACACCGATCGGTGTGAAGGCATCCACACTTTCACAGTCTGTAGTAGAGGTGATCAATCTGCCATGGGAGTTTCATGGGGATTGGAATCTTGGTTGGCCTGAGAAGAGAGTGCACTGTAAGGGGGATCCCATGCAACCAAGCTTCTGAATTCACACACTACCGATATGTTGTGCAACCAAGAGTACCATAGGATGTGCTTGCTTTATCTGTTTTTGGTTACATTCCATTTAATTCAGAGTGTTTGCTGTGATTTCATTCACATTAATTCAGATAAAAGATCATCTGAAATGAACATGAAAAACAACAACTAAAACCACTCACACACCTAACTTTTTGACATCTTGGGTCCAATAACATTCTGATATCTCTCCCATGCTTAGAAAGTGGAAATCAACAAATTTTTTCAAGAAATCAGTTTCTAGTAGGATCAGGAAACCCAAGAAACAATTAGGGTACAAGAAAACATTACAAAGAAGAAAATTTTTGTACAAAAATTGACACGTCTTACTTCATTACCGTGGATTTCTTCATAGATACCGAGACTTTTTTAGGGGATTCACTGACGAGTACGCTTTAGATCCTTTGGATTCTCAAGCTTATTATCAGAGATTAGCTCTATCTCAGCAACATAATCTTAACCAACCTCTTGAGTTTGATAATATACCACAACCTTCTATTGAATATCCTTCACATCCCTATCAAATCCTTCAGTGATTTTAAAACCTTTCTTCGAAAACAAAGATCAAATCTTAAGAGTGCGCCCTTCAAAAAAATTTCTAATTATTGATTCAACTTCCCCAACAGGATTCTAACATTCTTCATCATTGGAAGCCACAATAAAAAATTAGGAACATCTTTGATCATATCATAGGATTCACATCTTATCAGATCAAGATATCCTTATTATCGCACTTATCAGAACCGTGATCTAAGTTTAGAAGAACTCTTTGAAATCGTATGCCTATCTCTACAAGATCTCAATACAATAAATTGAAGGATGAAATCCAACAAGAAGGTCATACCCAAAACACTCAAGAAGAAGGTGAAAGCATCAATCCTATTTATAGTATAAATCGTAATCCACTTTTCAATGACATGGATAATAGAGAAGAAAATCCATTCCACAAGTACATAGACATGGAAAAAACCCACATAGATAGTGATGAGGAATGAGATGAAGAACGTCTTAGAGAGACTGAGCAAGATCCCAAATTTCACAAAACCATAGAAAAGATCTTGCAATGCCATAAAGAAAAATATTTCCTCTATCTAGCTGACCAAGGAGCTAAATTGCCTCATGACTTTGATACTGAGAATTTGAAGAACAAACCTGAAGAAACAACCCTATCTGATCTTAGTGCTTTGACTCAATAGATCAAGGCACTTCAAGGACAAATTAAAGAATTACAAGGGGGAGCCACAACAAAGAAATATACCCTTGAGGAAATTTGTCCTTATCCTTTTGATCGAAGTCTCAACATGATTCCATTCCCCAAACATTGCGAAATTCTAAAATTTGATCATTATAATGGGAAAGCAGATCAAATCGATCATGTTAGAGACTTCCGAAACATGACTTTAGAGTTCACTCATGAGGAAACTTACTTGATGCATTTGTTTCCTAGGAGTATTGGAGCTCACTCTATGGAATGGCTATCAAAAATCACACCTCCTGTCAAGACATTTGAAGAATTAATCAATCTGTTTATATTACAATATTCCTACAACATCCAAAACCAATCACTATGATAGATCTCTACAAAGTTGTGCAAAAACCTGGTGAACCTTTTATTACTTTTCTTCAAAGATGGAGAAGAATGTTCACTAGATATCCACGTCCTATTCCTGAAAAGGAAAAGATGGTCACCTTCATTAATAGTTTGAATTAAAAAATGAGCTATCGTTTGAATTTACATTGTCCTCCCTCTTTTGAGAAATTGATTGAAGATGTTATAACCATTGAAAGTGCTTTGTTCAAAAGAGGAATAATAAAACTTGACAAGGATAATCCTAGCTCATTCAATCATCATAACAATCAGGACAAGTCCAAATTTTGGACTCGCAACAAAAACGTGGTGAATGATGGTGTTGTTGATGCGAATCATGTCTCGACGAAGCCATTTGTTCTTAGTACTCCAAGTGCTCCTCGCAACAACAACTACAACAATTTCAACTCGGTCACAAATCAAGGAAAAAATCCTCCTCCTTCGAGAAACAATGTGAATCAACATTCTTCTCCCAATCAAGGGACTTCCAACAATCAAGGATTCTGAGGAAACAATCACAATAACAACTCTTTAGGGAATACCTCAAATACGAATCCACAACGATTTTCATTCTTCTCTAGTAGAAGAACTTACACTCCATTGGGTCAATGTTTGGAATTTGTATTCAAAGAGTTGATGGCTAAAAATGTCATTACCTTGCCACCTCAATGAAACTAAGAACCCAGTGTGAAGCCTCCATCATGGAATGAGGCATACTATTGTGACTATCATCGGTGCAAAGGTCATCGCACAAATAACTGTCAAGCCTTGAAGAATACCATTCAAGACTTAGTCAAAAATGGCACCATCACAATAGAAGGACATCAAAAATCAAATGAAGACCACCAAGAATTTTGCAACCTTTTGCCCAACTATCAAAAAGGTGAGGCTTTGGGAAAAAGTGTGAATCATATTGATGATCCGATAATCAATCATATGTACACTGACGACGAGCAAGTCAATGTTATAAAAGTCAAGGAAAAAATGGAATATAGAGAGGTCAATGCAACGACAAGGGCACAAGCTAAAGTTGTCTTAAAAGGTGCCTCTTCAAAATCCACTGGGCCTCCACCTCAACATCAATATGACTTAGTCAATCAACTTCAAAAAACTCCTACTCAAATTTCTATCTTGGAACTCTTGAAGATTTCCCTAGCACATAAGGAAATTCTCGAAAAGGCCCTCGTTGAAACCAATGTATCCACTGATTTGGATATGGACCAATTTCAAGCCATGGTAGGACACTTGTCCTCACCCACATGCCTCTCATTCTCTGAAAAAGATGACGTTTCCATAACTCATCCCCACAATTCATCATTATACTTAGAAGTCATGGTCCACAAGTTTCGTGTTAGATGGGTTCTAATAGATGGATGTGTTGGTTTGAACATATGTACCATGAAGTTAGTTCAGGCTTTGGGATTTTCTCAAGATTCCATTGATCCCAGAAGAAAGATTACTATTAAATCCTATGATGATGAGGAAAGAGCGTCCAAGGGTTTAATCATGCTACCAATCAGAGTGGGACCTGTTATCAAGAATACTTTCTGTCAAGTATTAGACCGTGATCTTGCATACAACATCTTGTTGGGTCATCCTTGGATCCACAAAATGCAAGCTGTCCCATCCACATATCATCAATGTCTTAAGTTTCCTTATGATGGGTAGGAAATCATGATACTAGATGATAAATCAAATGTCCAAACTTGTGCCAACATCAAAGCTAGTAAAGATACTTTGGTTCCTAACAATCGAGAAGCTCGTGCTAGTACTTCTCTCAAGATTGATACACAAATCAGTCAGTTAACAAATATTTTTGACAAGAAATTGAAATTTAAGGACCATGGAGTTAGGGAGTACTCTTTGTCTTTCCAATTTACCTACACCACCTCGGTCACATGGACAACCTTCTATCACACAACATCAAATATTAGCAGTGTCAACATCAACGCAACCACCGACAGAGCCAAGCACAAAGTTTAATGGATGATTCATCAAAGAAAAATTCCCCATGGAAGATCCTGAGGATAGAGAAATTCTAAACTGACTCTATAAAGATGAAGATGAAGCAGTTTTTAATGTCAATTACCAATAGATATATATGGAAAAGGATATTCAATCATGCAAAAGATGGGTTATGATAAGGGTCCTATCAAAAAAAGAAAAGGAGTAGTTGAGCCTATTCACCTTTGAGGACTTGCTGCAAAAGAGAAAACTGGATTAGGCTATGATGCTAACTCAAAAGAAGGAACATCTAAACAACTGCATGGCACTATCTTCACATTGCAAGAAGGTTCAGATTCAAGAGAAGCATGTTTGGAAACAATTCAGAATTATGTGGGTAATCACTCTAACATAGACTCTGCTGAATATGAATGGGACACCATTTACAATGATGAGTTTTGGAGGGAAAAAGAGGTTGATGTAATACACCAGTATACCCCAACTCTAATCGAAGGTTAAGGTTCAGGGACCCAAACACGAGAATCTGAACTACAAGGTGACTATGATTCTAGTGATATTTAGTCAGATTTAAACGAACAAGATTATCATGAGAACAGTATCATCATTGATTCACCCCATACCTCGGATCCTACGGTTAACTCCGTTATGACCATAACCATAGCTGATTTCACGCAACCCGATGACCCACTATCTTTGATCCATCCTGATCTCATTGATTGGGATTCATCTGAACCTATCGATATACCTATGTTTCCAAGTGATGAATCTATCATTAACTTCCTTTCCGCAGATGACGCAAATGATTGTTCCACTAGTGATTTTTGGCATAGAGTCTTTAATCAAGAGAGTTTCAATTATCCTAGCTACAAAAGTAAAAATAAAAAAGAAAGATCTAATGGTGAAAACCAGAATCTGGCAGTATTAGATCAACCAAAAGATAAAATAAAGAGCGTATTGGATGGTGAAAACCTTTCTAAGGCACCAGACGATGGGAATCTTGACACTCTCTCAGAGCATTACCATGAGCGATCGCCTATTTTGATTGAGCCTACAAATGCTTTCAATCTTGAAACCTCAGACAAACCAAGGATTTTACAGTTAGCTGCATCAATGACAGAGAAAGAAATACCAAAGTTGATGGAATTTCTAAGAGAAAATCAAGTCAACTCTGCTTGGTCTTATGCGAACATGCCAGGGCTTGATCCTGATCTTATCATGCATCACTTGTCTATCAAATTAGGGGTTAAGCCTATGAAACAAAAACTCAGAAAGATGCGCCCTCATGTTGCATTATTGGTTAAGGAAGAATTGAGAAAACTCCTTGATGTGGGCTTCATAAGATCAATCGACTATGCACAATGGATCTCCAACATTGTTCTTGTATCCAAGCCAAATAAAAGTGTCAGAATATGCATAGATTTCAAGGATGAATTCAATATATACGAAGGTTCATTGCACAATTGGCTGAAAAAAGTCTACCTTTCACACATCTACTGCATAAGAATGTTCCTTTCAAGTGGGATGACAAGTGTGAATTGGATTTTCAACAAATCAAACAGTACTTAATGACTCCACCAGTTCTAGTACCACCAAATTCGGACAAACCATTGATCTTGTATATCACCGCAATGGAGACATCTTTGGGGGCATTGCTCGCACAAGAAGATCATACATGGAAAGAACGTGCAATTTATTACATCAACAGAACACTAAAAAGTCATGAGCTCAACTACACTACCATCGAGAAGGCTTGTCTAGCAGTAGTCTTTGCTTAATAGAAATTTGGGCATTACATGTTAACTCATACAATCAATCTTGTTTCAAAGTTTGATCCACTCAAGTATCTATTAAGCAAAGCATCATTGATAGGAAGGTTAACAAAATGGGTAATGATCCTGAGTGAGTTTGAAATCCATTATGTTGATCGCAAGGCAATCAAAGGATAAGTTATTGCTGATCAACTAGCTGAAGCGCCACTGCAAGCAGATCATCCCCTGCACATTGAATTTCCAGATGCTGATGTCTTTACTACAGAATCCAAACAACCATGGTCCTTATATTTTGATGGTTCTTTCACTCAACATGGATCGGAGGCAGACATACTCTTTGTCACCCCCCAAGGACACACCATTCCTTGATCATATAGGCTGATGTTTCCATGCACTAACAACATAGCCAAATATGAAGCATTAATCACTGGACTCAAAATAGCATTGGAATGGAGGATTACAGAATTACAAGTATATGGCGATTCATAGTTAGTCATTAATCAGATCAATGATGATTATCAGACCAAAGATGACAAAATTTTTCCATATAAAAAGATGGTTGACAACTTCAAGAAGTACTTTGTGGACATCAAATTCACACAAATTCCAAGGCTTGATAACAAAGTAGCCGATGCCATGGCTACAATCGCATCATTGTTACAACTCCCAAAAAATTAGGCTCGCTATGAATTTCTGGTGGAACAATCATTTGCACCTACCTATGACACACCTGAAAGCCAAATTATTTGCCACTTGGTGGGATCCGATTCACCTTGGTATGGAAAGATTTATGCCTACCTAAAAGATGACATCTTACCACCTGATCTATCCCGTAACCAAAAGAAAATTTTTATTCGCCAATCCTCTCGCTACACTCTTATCGCCGACACCCTTTATCACTGTGGTCTTGATGGTACTTTACTTCGATGTCTTGAATGTGACAAATTTGACAAATCTTTACAAGAAGTTCATGGTTGTATTTGTGGTACTCATTCGAGTGGACTGACCTTATCCAAGAAATTGATTAGAATGGGTTACTATTGGCCTACAATGGAGAGGGAATCATTCACTTTTGTGAAAACATGCTCAAAATGTCAGATTCATGGGAATCTCATTCACACTCCTGCACAGGAACTTCAACCATTTACACCAACCTGGCCATTCTACCAATGGGTGTTAGATCTAGTAGGCAAGATTCATCCTTCATCATAGAACGGGCATAAGTTCATCATCACAGCCACAAAGTATTTTACCAAGTGGATTGAGGTAGTACCACTTACTAAAGTTACTGACAAACAGATATCATCATTCATACTCAACTATATTATTTGTCGGTATGGCATTCCCAACTCCATTATTACGGATAATAGATGACCTTTCAAGAATCAAGATGTTGATGAAATTTGTGAGAGATTTTATATTCAACACAGATATTCAACACCTTACTATCCACAAGGGAATGGCCAAGAAAAGGCCTCAAATAAGACTATACTAAATTTTTTAAAGAAGACTGTGAATGATTCAGGGAAAGATTGGCATGTTCAACTCAATCTCACCTTATGGGCCTACAGAACCAGTGTCCACACGCCAACAAGAGCAACACCATTTGCTCTTATCTATGGAGTAGAAGCCATATTACCTTTAGAAGTTGCAATACCCTCACTCAGAGTTTCATTGAAAGGTATCACAATAGATGATGAATACAAAGTGTCCTGACTCCAAGAGCTAGAACTCCTAGATGAAAAGAGACAAAGAGTAGCTGACCATTTGAAAGCATACCAACAAATGATGTCTCATAGCTATAATCACAAAGTAAAGCCACACACCTTTCAGGTGGGTGATCTTGTTCTGAAAGAGAACCCACACAATTAGCAAGACAAAGAAAAGAAAGGAAAGTTTGAACCAAATTGGCTAGGTCCTTATGTGGTTATCGTAATCTATGGTTCAGAAGCCTACAAGCTATCGACGCCAGAAGGGGATCTGTTTGATGAACCCATCAACATGCACTTGAAGAAATATTATGTTTAAGTA
>VDFB02011731.1:0-143886 GCA_007258455.2 Sequoia sempervirens
GGTTCCATTTGGATGGGAAGTGCAATGATTCCCTGTGATACCCATTCTTGGTCATCATATGCCCTGATGGTGGTACTCTTTTTCCTCTCAATAGTGTCTTCTGAATATCCTAGATATTTGATCAACTGAAGGGTACAAATGTTTAGACCAACACCTCCATCTACCAAGACTCTTTTGAACTTGTTTTTATGAATGAAAACATGAAGGTGTAAAGCATGGTTATGAGATGGTCATGATGGTAGGTCTTGCTCTGAGAAGGTGAGAAGATGATTGGTGATTTGCCCTACCATAGCTTAAAAATGATAAGTACCAATATCCTTAGGGATGGATGACTCAGACAAGGCTTTCTCCAATATTTCCCTATGTGTGGGGGATAATTTTAAGAGTTTTAAGATTGATATTTGCGTGGGGGTCTGCTTAAGTTGGTCTAAAAGATTATACTTGCTAGGATTAGATGTAGGAAAAGTAGGTTGTATCCTAGATTGAGGTGGGACTCCATGAATGGTAACTTTACCATGTCATGTGGTGACTCCACATTCTATACTAGCTCCTTTGATGGTGACCATAGTAATGATGCTATCGTAGGAGGAAACTACATTGGAGTAGGTATGTTGCACATTTGTGTAATCCTTAGCTTTTCCATTACTATTTTCTTTGTGTTGATCTGGCATAGGGTTCTTGTATATCTTAAGATCCTGATTGCTAGTTGGTACCTCAACATATATGGTATCGTTTTCTATGAGGTCTTGGATGATATTTTTGAGCCTCATGAATTTTTCTATTTTGTGTCCTTTGATCTTATGAAAGTCACAAAGTTCCTTCTCGTTATACCAAGATGGTTTTTCTTGTGGTTCTTGGTAGTTTTAAAAGTTGGTAAGTGTTATCAAATTTGAATGTACCAACTTTTTCATGATAGTATCCATGAGTTTAGATAGCTATGTGTACTTGTGTTTAGGATAGTTGTTCTTGTTAGGTGTTCACCTTTGCATTTCGGTGTTATGGATTTGATTTTTTTGCAAGGGTGTTGTTTTCTATACCATTGGTTGGATGATGGCAATTTGATTGTTGTTGGGTCTAGGAGCACTTAGTATGACCTTAACATCTACCACACCATCATTTGTTAAGTTTTCATTCTTAGCCCAGACACAAGGCTTCTCATTTGAACTAGTTGATGGGTGATTATGTTTGTAATCTTGAGTATTTCCCTGTGATATTAGAGCTCTCTCGATGTTAAGGGCTCTAGGGACAAGCTTGTCATATGATGTAATGCACTTTATTTTCAAGTGGAAAGATAGATTGAGGTCTAGATTGGCTATGATGATACCCACTTGTTTTTCATCGAGAAGAGGCCACTTGCTTTTACTAGCTCTTTTCCTCCACCATTGTAAGAAATTAGAAAAAGTTTCCCCTTTGTTTAATCTAAGAGTGTATAATTCCTCTAGTTTGACATCTATGTCTAGATTGAAGGAGAAGTGATCCATGAATTTGTTAGTAGTTTCTCAAAAAATTTTGATACTAGTGTTGGATATTGTTGATATGTGGTTGTCATTGATGTCAAAACTATTGGCATTAATGTGCTTAAGGCTGTATATGTTGAGGATATTGAGAAAATTTTAATAAAATAAGTTGCAGGTTGTTAATGATGCAGTGAAGTTCAGTCTAATGGCTAGTCCAATATATTGATGATTAGAAGTTGTGGATTAAAGGGTTTTTTGTTGAGTATATCTAGTTTATCCAGGTAAAGTTTCAAAGATTTGCATGAATATTTGATCGAGTTATGAGTATCTATGTTGTAACAGTTGTTTTGTTGCTTTAGTTGGTGTTATTGAAAGAAGATGATGTGAATCTAGTAATGTGAATTGTTGCGGATGCTTTTGTAGTGATTCATGATGCTCATGGATATTTCTAGATCATGCTCTATCTATGTTGTATGTTCACATTGATTTTTGTGCTCATGATTGGTGATTTTCTTTTTTGAGTTCATGTTTTTCCTGATCATGGCTAAAAGGGTGATTGTAGCATGTTGTGGATCTTTGAGGCATAATTTTCAAAAGTGGTTTGTGTTTGAGGATGTTGTTTTGGGTCTTCACTATGTTGTGGCCAACTTTGGTTGGTGTGCATTGAAAATTGTTTATGATTTGGGCTAATAGTTTGTACTCATTTTATGTTTTGTTGAAGCCGACATGTAGATGATGTTATCCCTAGTTGTGGATATATATGAGTGATTTTTTATACAATTTGGAAGTGTGTGTGCAGTGTGCAAGTCCTGTATGCAAGTAATGTTCTAATATTTCGAAGGTAGAAGTCAAGTGTGAAGAAGAGTGGCCAGAGTTTATGTGCTTAATTGGAACTGTAATCAGGTATTAGTAGATGCTATTTTCTTAGTTAAAAATCTTGTGGATGTAATCTGAATGTTTCTATAAGACATTGTGTCTTCCTTTGGGCAGTAAGCCTTTTGTATTTGAGCAGTGAGCTTTAGACAGTGTGCCTAAATGTATGTGCATTCCCATTTACAATTCTTTTATACTTTTAACAGAGTATAATCTTGTGGACTAACCTATAGCGTGTTTTTTCCCCTAACAAGGTTTCCACATAAAAAATCTTGGTGTTATGTGTGTTTTTGATGTGGTGATGTTTTATTCCTTCATGTTTATTTACCAGATCTAAGAAAAAGTTTAATAAGTTTAATTTTTGAGACAACTAATTCACCTCCTATCTCAGTTGTCTACCCTTGTGTTTCCAACAATTGGTATCAGAGTAGGTTCCTCGGAAGAAGTTTAATAGCTTGAGGTGATTCGGGATGGCAACATATAAGAAGGATAGTCTGAGATTTGATGGAACTAATTAGTTTTTGTGGAAGACTCAAATGGAGTGTCATATGAGATGCATTGGTGAACCTTATTGTACAATTACAAAGAATAGGTATATCATTCCACATAATGGTCCTTCTACTTCTATTGAGATTAGGGATGCTAAGTACAATATCAGGGCTAAGGAAGCATTGTTGAGTGCTTTGACTGATTCGGAGATGACAAATGTAATGGATCTGAAGATTGCTTATGATATTTGGAAAAGGTTGGAAACTTTGTATGAAGGTGATGCCCATGTGAAGATTGATAAGCTGCAAAGCCTAAAAGGGAAATATGAAATATTGAGAATGGGTGATGACGAGAACATCACTTCTTTTATGCAAAGAGTGAATGAACTTGTGTGTAGTATCAGATGTGCTGGTGGAACATTGGAAGAATAAGAGATTGTTGCTAAAGTTCTTAGATCCTTTCCTGTTGCATACAAAGCCAAAGCTACAACTATTGAGGAGATCCTGACTGTGAAAAATGTAACTAGAGACATGTTGATTAGTAAGCTTGCTGCTTTTGAGTTAAGTGAGTTTGGTGACTCTCTTCCTGAGACAAAATCTGCATTCAAGGATACTATCTCTAGAAAAGATAAGCAGATATATGATCTAGGTGAAAGTTATTCTAGAAAGGTGTTCAAATATGAGGAGGAAATGAGAGAGATTGAAGAAGAAGAGAGAAAACTAGATGAGCTTGAAGCACTTATTGTTAAGAGGGAAGCCAGAGGAGAAGGTAAGTATAAAGGGAAATTTCCTATTAAATGTTTTTCTTGCAATAAGATAGGTCATTTTGCCTCAAGGTGTCTAGAAAAGTTCCTAATCCAAGACCTAACAAACCTAGATTCCAAAGAAAGTGTTATTTTGTTGCTGACGAAGGTGTGAAAAATGATGAATTTGATAAAGGGAATGTAAGTGAGGATGAATGGGTATTTATTGCTATCAAGGAAAATGATCTTGTACCTACTGAATCTGCTAGTTGCCAGAGTTGAAGAAAAAAATGAATGGGTGATTGAAAGTGGATGCTTTCATCACATGATAGGTGATAAAAGTAAGTTTGTGAGCTTGGAAAATTATGATGGTGTTGTAAGATTTGGTGATGACAAAGATGGTGTAATCCATGGTATAGGATCCATTTCTCTTGATGGTAAGCATAATACTGATGATGTTCTATATGTGGAAGGTTTGAAGCATAATCTCTTAAGTGTTGGATAGATGGTTGAAAAGGGATACAATCTTCAATTCAAGAATGAAAAGTGCAAAATATTGGGGAGTTTTGGAAATGTGATTGCATTGGGTACAAAAAAAAAAAGGTAATATCTTTCACTTGAATGCTGCTGGTAAAAGTTGTTTGATTGCTTAAGTTGATGAAAGCTGGTTGTGGCATAGGAGAATTTGTCATGTAAAATTTGAAAATATTATCAAGATAAGTTCTACTTAGGTTGTGAGAGATCTTCCTAAGTTGATAAAACCTACTAATACTATATGCAAGGAATGCTAGTTAGGGAAGCAAACTAGAGTTTCACTCTAGAGAAAACAACATTGTTCAAATGAAGTGTTGGAGCTTGTGCATACTGACTTGTGTGGTCCTTCTAGATTCAAAAGTTTACAAGGATACAAGTATTTCATGTTACTTATTGATGATTATTCTAGAATGATGTGGGTTACCTTCTTAAGGGAAAAATTTGAAGCTCTGGAGAAATTCAAGATTTTTAAGGCTATGGTTGAGACAGAGAGAAGTTTGAAGATTAAATTTCCGAGATCAAATAGAGGTGGTGAATTCACTTTCGGTGAGTTTAGTTATTTTTGTGAAGTGCATGGGATAAAGAGACAATTATTTGCATCACAAACCCCTCAAAAAAATGGAGTTGTGGAAAAGAAGAATAGGGCAATTCAAGAAGCTGCTAGGACTATGATGCTAGAAGGAAATGTTCCTCATATCTACTAGAGAGAAGATGTGAGTACTACCGTTTACACTCTCAACTGGGTACAAATCAAAGGTGATACTAGTAAGACTCCTTATGAGCTATGGCATGGTCACAATCCTACTATTAGATACTTCAAAATATTTGGGAGTAAATGCTATATCAAAAGAGATGAAGATATAGGAAAGTTTGATGCTAGAAGTGATGAAGGAATCTTTCTTGGTTATTCTACTAAAAGTAAAGCCTACCAGTGCTACAATAAGAGATTGAGGAAAGTAATTGAGAGTGTTAATGTCAAGGTTGATGAAGACATATTTAGTCCATCTAGAACCTATGGATATGATTCAAACTCCAAATCAAGTTTAGATCATTCCAATGAATCAGGAAAATCAAGAGGAAAGAACTAGTCAAAATGCAAAAGTGAGATCACAAGAGCATGAAGTTTAAGAACATCCTAAGACTCCAAGGTATATAAGACTAAATCATCTAGAAGATCAAATTACTGGTGATAAGAACAAAGATATTCAAACTAGGAGAAAAATTGTAGAAGAATATTGTTTGATCTCGAAGACTGAGACTGATAGTGTCAATGAAGCATGAAAAGATGAAAATTGGGTGGAAGCAATGAAAGAAGAATTACTGCAAATTGAGAAGAATGATACATGGACTCTTGTTCCTAGACCTAAGGAAAAAAATGTAATTGGAACTAAATGGGTCTTTCAGAACAAACTGAATGAGCAAGGTGAAGTTGTTAGAAAAAAAGCAAGACTGGTGTGTAAAGGATATTCTCAGATGGAAGGAATTGACTTTGAAGAAATTTTTTCTCCTATTGCTAGGATTGAAGCTATGAGACTATTTCTTGCTTATGCTGCTTACAAAAAATTCAAGGTTTATTAGATGGATGTCAAGTCAACATTTCTAAATCATGAACTAGAAGAAGTGTATATTGAGCAACCTGATGGATTTTAATTGACTGATCAGGGAGATATGGTTTATTGGTTGAAGAAATCATTTTATGGACTTAAGCAAGCCCCAAGAGCATGGTAAGCCATATTGGACAAGTATTTGTCAAAGCTTGGATTTAATAAAGGTATTGTTGACAGTAATTTGTATTTCAAGATTGATCATGATAAAGATTTGATTGTCGAAGTCTTTATTGATGATATCATTTTTGAAGGAGACGATAATTTGTGCATGAATTTTTATGATGAGATGTAGAATGAGTTTGAGATGTCTATGATTAGAAAAATGAAATTCTTTTGGGATTATAAATTAAATAGCTAGATGAAGGGATCTTTATATCTCAGTCCAAGTATGTGAAATAATTGCTAAAGAAGTTTGGTATGGAAGATTCAAATCTAGTTGTTACACCTATGGTGATCAGATGTAAGTTGACACAAGATGATGATTCTCCTAAAGCGAACCAGACTAGATACAAATCCATGATTGGTGGATTGCTTTAATTAACTCAAACTATACCTAATATCATGAATGTTGTATGCATTGTTGTAAGATTTCAAGCTGATCCTAAGGAATCTCATGTGACAACTGTGAAGAGGATTTTTAGGTACTTGAAGAGGATAGTTGATTTTGGCCTATGGTATTCTAAAGAAGATGACCTTACTTTGAATGATTATATTGATGTTGATTGGGAAGGAGATGTGAATGAAAGAAAGAGTACTAGTGGTGGTGCATTTTTCTTGGGAAAGAAGCTGATTTCATGGTTAAGTAAGAAGCAGAATGCCATTTCCTTATCTACTGTAAAGGTAAAATACATTGCTGCTGCTAACAACTGTACTCAAGTTTTATGGATAAAGTAGATGCTGAAAGATATCAGAGTTATGTATGATGAACCTATTGCTATATTCTCTGATAATTCAAGTGCAATTAACATTTCTAAGAATCTAGTGCTGCATTAAAAAATGAAACATATATCTATCAAGTTTCACATTTTGAGAGAGAAGGTGAGTGAAAAGGAAGTTAGATTGGAGTATGTGCCCACTAAGGAAAAAATTGGAGATATATTTACCAAGCCCTTGCCTAATGATACTTTTGAGTATCTCAGAGGGAAGCTAGGGGTGATTACCCCTCCCAATTAGAATTAAAGTGCATTGACTTACATTAGTCTGTGCATTTCATAGTCATTTCTTGATCCAGATTGATGCTATGGTGGTTGCTACTTAGGGGGAGTAGTCAGATGTTCAGAAATGTGGTTCAGAGCTTGTGTGGAGAAAGATAATGTGTATCTTGGTCATTGATGTCAAAGGGGGAGAAGAGTCATGTGAAAAACTGTGAAAGAGTTAAGGAGAAAAGAGTCAAAATCTAAGGGGGAGAAAGTGCTAAGAGAAAGTTGCGTTGATGGTGTTTTTCACATCATGTGCTGCCATCAATGCAAAAGGGGGAGATTATTGGATATTGTTGATATGTGGTTGTCATTGATGTCAACACTGTTGGCATTAATTTCCTTAAGGCTGTATATGTTGAGGATATTGAGAAAATTGTAATAAAATAAGTTGCAGCTTGTCAGTGATGCAGTAAAGTCCAGTCTAATGGATAGCTCAATATATTGATGATTAGAGGTTGTGGATTAAAGTTTTTGTTGTCGAGAATATCTAGTTTATCCATATAAAGTTTCAAAGCTTCACATGAAGATTTGATTGAGTTATGAGTATCTGTGTTCAGACAGTTGTTCTATTGCTTTAGTTGGCGTTCCTAAAAGAAGATGATGTGATTCTAGTAATTTGAATTGTTGTAGATGCTTCTATACTGATTCATGATGCTCGTGGATGTTTCTAGATCATTCTCTATCTATGTTGTATGTTTGCATTGATCGTTGTGCTCATGATTGGTGATTTTCTTTTGTAAGTTCATGTTTTTCATGATCATGGCTGACAAGGTGATTATAGCGTGTGGCGGATCTTCGAGGCATAATTTTTGAAGGTGGTTCATGTTTGAGGATGTTGTTTTAGGTCTTCACTATGTTGTGGCCAACTTTGGTTGTTGCACATTGAAAATTGTTTATGATTTGGGCCGATAGTTTGTACTCATTTTATATTTTGTAGAAGCCAACATGTAGATGATGTTATCCCTAATTGTGGATATATATGAGTGATTGTTTATACCATTTGGAAGTGTGTGTGCAAAGTGTGCGAGTCTTGTGTGTGAATAATGTTCTAATCTTTTGAAGGCAGAAGTAAAGTGTGAAGAAGAGTGAGCAGAGTTTATGTGCTTAACCAGAACTATAATTAGGCATTAGCAAATGCTATTTTCTCATTTCAAAATCTTGTGGATGTAATCCAAATGTTTCTGTAAGACAGTGTGTCTTCCTTTGGGAAGTAAGCCTTTTGCATTTGAGTAGTGAGCCCTAGGTAGTATGCTTGAATACAAGTGCATTCCTATTTACAAATCTTTTATAATTTTAATAGAGTATAATCTTGTGGACTAACCTCCAGTGTGGTTTTTCCCCTAATAGGGTTTCCATGTAAAAAATATTGGTGTTATGTGTGTTTTTGATGTGGTGATGGTTTATGCCTTCATGTTTATTTACCATATCTAAGAATAAGTTTAATTTCTGAGACAACTAATTCACCCCTCCTCTTAGTTGTTTGCCCTTGTGTTGCCAACAACCAGGAGGAAAATGAGAAAACCAATCCATAGTAGGACCTATTAAGCTTCGAGGGAAGAGTCACATTAGATAAGAATCATTGTAAGCTACCTCCATGTACATGAATTTAAATTATTTGATATGGTCCATAGGACTTCCTCTCACTTTGTATTTGTCAAATTTGGGGATTTCAAAACTAGGGGGGAATGGTACCATTGCTATGTTTCAATTGAATGGATATGGACATAAGTTCAGTGTATGGGGCTTCTTTTCCTTACCCATGCAGAGGTCCTGCATTTTGTTTGAGAGCACTATAAATTGTAATGCTAGATCGTCTTGTAGGTTGGGTGGAGGAACATATGGTGGGATGATAGATGAGTTGTATGGGGTGTATGGTGGTGTAAGATTTGGTGATGGTGATTAGGGTATTGATGTATATGTTCCTAATACATTTGATTGATGATGTTTTATTGAGGATTATAGTAGTAACCTTGTTGTTGTTTGGCATACTATTGGGCTAGTAAGGCTTGTTTTTGAGCTTCTTGTTGTTGTGCCACTAGGGCTTGCTATTGGACCTACTGTTGTTGCTGTGCTACTAAAGCTACTTGATGGGATTGATATTGTTGTTGTGCTACTTGTTGTGTTGCTAAGGCTACTTGTTGTTGTTGTTGTTGTTTTAAATTTGCTTGTTGTGTTGATGCTTACTATTACTACTATTGTTGCTGTTGTTGTGCTAAAGATTCTTGTTGTGTTGCTGCTTCTATTATTGTGCTGGTAGGGATTGTTGATAGGATTGTTGTGCATGATGTAAATTTAATGTGTGCACTTGTAATGTGGGATTAGGTGGTTGTTGAGACATCTATGGAGGATTATGGATATTGATATTTTGAGTGGGTAGTGGATTGGAGATGAAATTTTAGGGATTCCCTTGGTTCAATATTCCTTGTAAGATGATAGAATGAGGTGGAGGAATGTATGTTTGAGATCCTATTTGATTTTTCATGGTAAAGGGGACTATGGGAAAAGATGAGGATGGTTCCATTAGATTATGTGATAGAAATGACACACTAGGACCTTGAGTCCATTAGTTGAAAATATTTCCTTGTCCCATGTTTTGAGGATTGCCTTGTGTTAGGGATGTATTGCATGGGTTGATAGGATTTGTTACCAAGGGATTTCTTTGAGATGGGTTGATGATGGATGGCGTGGATGTGTTTTGTGAAACCAATGGTATGGATGAAACTATTGGAGGGTTGAGTAAGAATGTCCCTATTTGCTTCAAGGGTTGAATCTGTGGTATGGTATTGATATGCCCTTGTGCATTGTTTTGAGATACCTGATCCACACTACTTTGTGTGATGGCAGGAACATTTGTGATACTCATGGGTGTGGATGAAGAGGGATGCCCTCAATATGTTGAATTCATGGTTGAGTAATGAATATCAAGAGGTGTGTATATCTATTTAGGATCTTTAGAAATAGGAAGACAACCAAAGCTAGGTGTCCAAGTGGTTGTGTTAGATGGAGGATTGGTTTCAAGTGTTCCCACAAGTGTGTTGTTTTCAAATGAAAGAGTATGACCAAAGTCTTTAGAAAGGCTTGTTGCAATATTGGGAATGTAGGTTTGAATTAGCCCTAGTGATGGAGTTGTGAAACATTATGTTAAATTCTGTGCCACAAAAAATGAGGAGATAGGAGATACATTTTTAAAGGCTTGATGTTCCATAATTTCCTCCCTAGTATGTCCAAATGGGATGTTTGTGATATCTTCTATCTCATATGGTCTTTATGGTGATGAAGGCTATTGTGATGGTGTAACTTGACTTCTTGGATTGAATTCTAAAGGATTTGGATCACTTGAGGTAAATGTCACTTTGGTTTTCTCCATGATTCTTTTGTGTTGTGATCTAGTCTTTACCATACATGTTGTGTCACCTTTGGAAGAGTTGTGTTGTGATTTGTGATGTTTGAAAGTTCTCTAGTTGAATCAAATCTAGGTAAAAGAGATGGTCTAAGTATTTTGGGAGAAATTGTGATATTGGGGGATGAAAGGATGAGTGATGTGTAGAGTGATATTTTTGACTTACTCTTGATGTTTTGATGTTGGGATAAAGGATATTTATGAACTTGTAAATCTTTAGGGTAGAATTGTGACCTTCAAGATGAACCAGTTCAAGGATGATAACTTATCTAAATGCATGGAAAAGGATACATTTCACATACAAAATAGGTAATTTAGGGGTTTAATTTGATTTGATTGATGGTTAAGTCAAAAGATGTTGGCATACTCAAAATTTTGCAAAATTAGATGAAGTGAAAGATGAAATTTGATGAAGGGGTGAGTGAGATGTTTGACCCAATGTTGACTTAAAGTGAACCTTTGTTTTTGAAAAGACCAAGGTAGTGAGAATGATGCTACACCTATAAATTGTTCAAATCCTAAAGAACCAATGTTAACTTAGATGAGAGGATAGATGGGGATGTTTATACCCATTCGGTTCCTTCTAGCTCAAGCATAAAAGTTCCTTAATAAGCAGTAATGATTGCAATAAACTATTGAGGCCCACTTCCTACTAAACTGTGAACTATGATACCTACGTTTGTAAGGATAGGATGGAGATCTTCCCCTATGGATTTTTATTATGCAATGGATCATTTAGAGGAGTTAAGTATCGTGAAAAAGACTAGGATTTTGACTCCAAAAGAATGCATATAATTTTGGACTGTTTCTTGAAACATGTCTATAAAATTTTGCTACCAACTTGTCTCTATTCTTGCGAAGTGTGAAAAGATGTTTCTTGAGAGATTTTGGATTGAGATGCCTAAGTCTAAAATGATGACCTATAGATCTTACTTTAGGGATCTTGATTTTACATGAGATCATGTAGAAATAGTTCAAGTTTATGGGAGAAAGGAAGATATTTATTGCCACATGGGTGATGGTAATCTGGTCCTTCCAACCTCAATATGAGCTTGTTACTCTTCTTCATCTAAGATGGTTGTCATGTTTCTCCACTAGGTATTTTGTTTCTTTTGTTTCAAAATTGAAGCTTCTCAAACTGCTAATGAGATCGATTTGTTTTCTGTTAATGAGTTCAAAGTTTGGTTGAGTTATGGTACCTAGATGATTAGGTTGTTCAACAGGAGAGATTAGTCTCCAAATAGTCATGTGGGGTACATTTGTCAATTTATCTTGCTTAATGAGTTTATTTTACCACAACCACTCTTCTTGATTAAGTTTTTGAACTAAATGTTTATGTCAAAAAAACCATAACTTTCATAATGTCCATTTTTTGAGAATCATGAGGTTGAAGCCATAATCGCCTCTGTTGTCTTTGGAAATGTGGATTTTGAGATAAGTCAAGATATATAGAAATATCTAAGGATAAATCCTTAGGACAAGTAGCAATATCAAGGCATTTTCAAGAGGTATCCATATTTAGGCCAAAGTGTTTGACATTTTGAGGTAGATAGTGAATGTTTGTTTTTGCATTATTTTGGAACCAAGCAAAGTATTAAACTAAATCACAATAATTACAACCCTAGGTTTGAAATGGCTATATTTTTTGAGTCTCCACTTGGATTTATCTAAACACTAAACAATGCGAACAATTAGAGATTTGGTGACACTGGCTCCCCTCCACAACACACACATCTTGGGACCACCAAATTTCAAAATCCTTAATATCCAAAGATCAAAATGATTTTTTCTATTTCTACAATTAAATAATACAAATGTGGGGTGGATTTAGAATGACTGTTCTTGCACCAACAAATATTAAGGATTTTTGGCTTCTAAACAAGGGTTCATAGTAAGGGCTTCCAGTTTAGGGGGTGCAATGATAAACTCCATCAAGATGTCTCCCAACCCTTAGAACAAGGGATTTACTCATCATAAAGATATTGGGGGAGAGGTATCATGTACTACTTCCCATTGATCGCAATTTTCATCGCAACCACACATTTATATTGTGGTTTGGAAAAGCTTGGCTTTAGCTCATTACTACTTGGGTCATTCCCTCCTGTCAAAGCAGGGAGGCAGACCCTCTAAAGATAAACAATAGTGATGAATTACATCCACAGTTCGATCATATTCATTCATATGAACAAAGAGAGAACACACGCTATTCCTTTTTCTCACACTTGCAAGGGGTTTCAGTTTTAATCCAAATAGAAAGATGTAGGTGATTATACAAAATATTGAAGAATGTTTTTGTTTCTCAAGGTCACCAAATGGCATGAGAGAATTGTATACACATCTAATAACAATGTTATAAATCATAAAACATAACAAATAGTTGTAAATTTTAACCCCTCAAAACAGTGATGAGTTTGTTTTAAGCACCAAATGAAATACAAAGTTGTCTTGTTCAATTTTAAACCCAAAAAGGCAATAATGAGATGAGGGTTCAATTTTAATCCCATTTGAGCATTCATTTTAAACCCATTGGAAATTTAGTGCGTGTTGTAAAGTAGAAAGTAGAAAGCATAAAAGTTTGGTTATAATTTCCCCAAAGTGTCAAACGCTTGTTACAATCACATAATTTTAAGATAAGAAAGGCTTTCTTCACTTTAGCTCCATGTCATTCAACCTACAAAGCCCTGTTAGTCTAACAGCTAGAACACAATTAGAAGTACATTAGTGATTTGATAAATTAAGGAAATTAAAGAACATATTTAAAAAATGATTATAAAACTTCTTACCTTGGTTGGGCATCATTGCACATGATAGCATTGCAATTTGAAGTTTGGGCATCGCTTTGGTGAAAATGGGTGTCGCTTTGTAGCAAAAACAAAGAGCATGATAGCATCACAATTTGTTTGGGCGTTGATCTAATGGATTTGGAGGCATCACTATTTGAATTTTTTGATACCTCTATATTAAATCAATGTCGCTAGATTTAAATCAAACCAGTGTAATTAATCTACATTGCAATAGTGTCACTATATGGCGACACACTTCAAAGGGCATCACTATTTGTGATTTGGGCATCACTGTACCTTGCAAAACAACAAACAAATAAAATTTGAGCTAAAAAATAGTTAAATTAATGGTTTCCCTCCTAGCACGAGAATGTGGACCAATGATTGTCATGGTGGGTTGATTACGCTTGATCCATGATGAATCGAAGCATAAGTTAGCCACTACACTTCAATCACAAACAAGGTCATTCAAATTGAAAGTTAAACTAAGAATTTACAGAAACCAAAAGTTACAAAATATGAAAATAGTTAAATTCCTAATCTAACCCATTTGAAACTTATCTTGTTTTGGAATTGGTGGCATGTGATGTGGAACAATGACCCTTTCCCAATCCTATGATTAGTGAGCCTGTTTCAATCAATTCTATGGAAGAGAATCGATGAAACCATTGTGATAAGTGGATGAAAACTTGTACCATAGAAAAATGTATTTCTTGCTTGATTTGGGAATAATTGATGATAAAATGGACTTAACGAGGCCTTGATTTAGTGTTATGAGGTGTTTTACACATCCACACTAGGTCTTGGACCCTTACAAACTGAATAAAATGCATTTATTGATGTCTTGTAAATGTGTTGTAAAGTGTTGTAAAAGACTTTCACACTTTTCTAGACTTAATGAACCTATCTTCCCTTAATTCAACATTATAAAATATATTTTCACATCAATCCAGAAGGCTTGTAAACTAAATTTAACTTTAATCTAGAGTGTTGTAATGTGTTTTATACATTTAGATTGGATGTTGTGCCTTTCTAGGCTATGTGGACCTCATTTTAGTGTTATAAAGTGTATTTAATCACACTTTCACATTGAATTATGTGTCCCAAGCCCTAATTGACCTTGACATCATTGTTAATAGGCCCTTATGACCCCATATTATGCATCCAGAGGCATAATTTAATCAAATACCTAATGAAATGAACATATAAAGTAGAATTCCTCATTCCCCAACAACCCAACTAGCAAATGGACCCCTCTAGGAATAATTCACCATTTGTGGCAAATGAGTCCCTACTAGGTGGGACTAATTCACCCAAGGTGGAAAATTAGTCCCATTTGGGTCATTTTTGAGTTTTGAGTGGGAAATTTTGGAATTTAAGTTTATTTTTCTTTCATGTCAGCCTTAGGGATCCAATTAATAGGAAAATAAGGTGAATTGCCTATAAATATAAGTCTCTAAAACCTAATTTACATCTCTCAACTCATTCACAACTCATTCATCATTTGTCTTCCACTTCAAGTCAAGCAAGTTAGGGTTTTATTATTCCAAGTCATCGAGATAGTTTCCAAAGACATTCAAGGGTAGATTCTTCATATTGTTGCATCAATCCAAGATCTACCATTAAGGTAACGTACTAATCCCTTCATTTCATGTTCAGGCTTCATCTTATTTTTTTCATTTGGTTTAACTACCTAAAAATGTGTTTGACCAAGGCAAAACCCCAATCCCTAACATTCAACATTTCTCCTCTTCTTGTGTGTTTGCAAGTTTAGGAATCTTGGATGGATTGGACATGATTGAAGATTAGGTTGAAATTTTTTTGAAGTCATCTCCACTTTAGCAAGGTCAAAATCCTCACAAAAAGTCATTTATAGCCTAAAAAATCAGGGTTTCAGAATTAGACACCTGGAGGTGTAGATTGAGCAGACCAAGAGCTTCAAATTCCATTTTTGAGTTTTCAGAAAATCCAAAGTGGAATAATTCACCCAGAGTGGTGAATGAGTCCCACTATACCTATTTCTTGAATATTTTTGTAGATTTGGATGCCCATTTGGCTAAAACGAGCCTCTGTGTAGTTTTCCATAATTGAGACCGATTCACCTAGAATGGCGAATGAGTCCCACCATGCCTAAAAATTAGCATCAACAACATTCTAGAAGTCATAATTTCCAGTATCCAACAAGTTCTTAGGTGCACACATTCAATTTCATTCATTTATGTTGTAGTTTTCTGTCATTTTTAGGTCATTTAGTTTAGGTTTGCATATCACAATGTGTTTTCAAACAAGTTATATTTCTTAGGTTTTACATTAGTAAAACTAATTTAATTTTTTAGTGTATTGCATTTAGATCATATCATATAGGTACATTTCATTCACATTTCCATTATACTTGTATTAGTTTGAGTGAACCACCTAGATTTTGGGATCTACCTCTCTCCTTGAGGTGAAAAACCGTAATTGAGCAAGAGAGTCATAGCACAACAAATATCTATGATTCAAAACCTAATTTATGCTAAATTAAACATGATGCAAGCTAAATTAACATGATTCTATGCTAAAATTGATCTAATTATGCAATTGCTAAGCTAATCTAAGCTAATTCTAAGCTAAAAGATGGAAACCCTAATTTATAACCAAACTAAGATGGATGCATGGAATCAATTAATGGATGTATTAAGCTATTTATGCAACTAAAATAAAATAAATTAAGCTAAAAGTGAGTAAATTGAGAGTGTGGATGCAACTAAATTCAACAACATGACTAGGATGGATCCATTTGTCTCCAAATAGTGTTCTATTTATAAGAGAGAAAATGAGAAATGGAGGGTTGACATTGAAAAGATTAATCAATGGTCCAGGATGGAGGAAATAAGAGACATGGATCATGGATTCTTATCAATAGATGAGAATGTATGATGGGATTTAATTAAGGGCTCACATTTTCTCCAAACAAACACACTATTGACCTACTCACACAGGTTAAAGGTTTAGCTTGCTCAAGAGGCCAAGTGAGTTGATTGAAGGAAAGAGAATATTCTTTGGAATATTCTCATGGGTGAGGATAAAGGTATTTTGAAAATTAAAAGAAAGTTTTAATTGTGCAAAAAAGGAGATAAGGGATATTCCATGGGAATATCCCCTTTTGGACGAAAATTAGTTTAATTTTTAATTAAACAAGGTTTAATTGCACAATTAGGAGATTAGAAGATTTAAAGTGTTATTCATGAAATTAAATAATCTAATGAATGGGGGAGAAATGAAATGATATTTAATTAAATAACTTCGGGTTATTTAATAAAATAGGATGACTTAGGTGATTAAATTAAATATTTTTATTTATTTAATTTAATGAGATGAAGTGTTAGCGTGAAGGGGGAATGAATTAACTTGAATTAATGAGATGAAGTGTTAGCGTGAAGGGGGAATGAATTAACTTGAATTGATGAATTAGATTAATGGATGAAAATGATGTCATTAATTAAATTAAATAGGTTAATTTAATTAACTAAGCAAAAAGAGGATGTGTTTGAAGAATAAATGATGTTAGTAAACCCGATTCAAGTGTATGATATCATTCAGGACATTTTTCAGTGTCTACAGGTCCAACATAATGCTGGGATAACTTAGAAGACTTTCCAAATTTAATGGAACTCTTATGAGTTTTTACTCTCAACAATACTTTTTCACTTAAGGAAAAATTACGGGGCACTCTCTTAGCATCAATGTAGATTTTCTGCCTATTGTTAGCTTTAGCTAATCTTTGCTTAATAATTTTAAATTTCTCATCCATGTTAGCTAACATTTTTGGCCCAAGGCTTACTCAATTGCCAAGTTTATCCCAACTTATAGGAGTTTGACAATTTTGACCATACAAAGCTTTGAAAGGAGCCATCTTTCTTGTGGAATGATAAGAATTATTGTAAGCGAATTCCACTAAGGGTAAGTAGTCTTCCCACTTGTACTGTTGATCCATAAAATACATCCTAAGTAAGTCTTCCAATGCTTGGTTTACCCTTTCAGTTTTCCCATCTATTTTTAGATGATATGCTGAGATAATATTCAATTGAGTCCCTAGTGTTGAAAACAAAGTTTGCCAAAACTTTGAAGTGACTCGTGCATCCCTATCTAAAATAATATTTTTTAGGAATCCTATGCAATCTAAACACTTCCTACACAAATTTTCTTGCTATGATAGGCACTCCATTAGTTAGGTTCCCTGGTATAGAATGTGCTACTTTTGTAAGCTTATCTACAACCACAATAGTGGAATTGTGCTTATTCCTTGACATAGGAAATCCTTGCACAAATTTCATACTTATGGCTTTCCACTTCCTCTTTGGTATATCATGTGGGTATAATAAGCTCACAGGATGATGATCCTCAAATTTCACCCTTTGAAACTCAAGAAACCTAGCCACAAAACTGGTGGCATCGCATTTCATTCCCTTCCAAAAGTATAATGGTTTTATATCACCCATCATTTTCATCACTCCAGGATGTCCAGAGTATAGTGCTTCATGTATTTCCTTCCATACTAGATTTCTTAATTCTTTTATGTCAGGTACATACATTCTAACCTTATATCTAAGTAATCCATTTGGTTCAAATTGAAAACATTCAAACCTAGAATCTTGTGGATTATTAGTGAGTTCTTGCTTAACTTGCAAGTAATACTCATCCTCCTTACACTTTTGGAGTACTTGACCCCTGAAATCAGTTTGAATTGTTACTATGGAAGCAATATGTCATCTTCGGCTTAATGTGTTGGCAACCCAATTTTCCTTCCCTTTTATATAACTGATATTAAAATCATAGTCAACTATCAACTCTATCTACCTTCTCTATCTAGCATTTAGATTAGGTTGAGTAAAAAGGTACTTTAACCCATTATGGTCATTTTTCATTTCAAAGGGTTTTCCTAGCAAATAGTGCCTCCACATTTGCATTGCGTGAACCACAACTACTAATTCTAAATCATGTGGTGCATAATTCATCTCACATGGTTTCAACTTCCTAGATTCATTAGAAATTACTTTCCCATCTTGCATCAGTACACCTCCTTTAACCCTTCTTTGCATGCATCCGTGATAACCGTAAAGTTACGTTCAGGATCTGGTACTTTTAAGATCGTTGCGGTGGTTAATTTTTCTTTGAGTAGGTCAAAAGCTTCTTGACACTTCTCAGTCCATATATACTTATTTCCTTTCTTTTGTAAATAAGTAATTGGAAAAGTGATCTTAAAAAAATTTACTAGGAACTTCCTATAATACCTTGCCAAACCCATGAAACTTCTTACTTTTGACACATTTTCAGGTATAGGCCATTCAAGTATTGCTTTGATCTTAGCCAGGTCTACTAAAATTCCTTCAACCAAAATCACATGACCTAGATAATGTACCCTCTTTTGGAAAAATGTACACTTGGAAAGTTTTCCATACAACATATGCTCTCTCAAATGTTGTAGGACCATTTCTAAATTCTTGAAATGTTCTTCCTCTTTTCTAGAATAAATCAGAATATCATCTAGAAAAACTAGTAAAAATTTGTCGAGGTAATCCCTAAACACACTATTCATCAAGTTCATGAATGCTGGAGGTGCATTTTTTAAACTGAAAGGTAAAATGGTGAACTCATAGTGACCATATCTGGTTTTGAATACAGTTTTAAAGATATCTTCATCCTTGACCCTCAATTGGCGATATCCATATCTCAGATCAATTTTAGAGAATACGGCAACACCCCTCATTTGATCAAAATGGTCATCAGTGTGTGGAAATGGATACTTGTTCTTAACCATAGCTTTGTTAAGCATACGATAGTCGATGCACAAACACAAGTTACCATCCTTCTTTTTAACAAAGATGACTAGTGCTCCCCAAGGTGAAACATTTGGTCTTATCAGTCCTTTCGAGAAAAAATCATCCAATTGTGTCTTAAGTTCCATAAGTTCAGTGGTTTTAATCCTATAGGGTACCTTAGAAATAGGTTATGACCCTTGAGCTATATCAATAGAGAAATCAAATATTCTTTTCAAAGGTAACCCTAGTAACTCATCTGGAAACACATCCAAATTTTTTGTCAATATTGGATACTTCTCCATATCTGATTTTCTAGTTTCATCTATTTCACCATCTTCTAGTTCATGTAAACTCTAGAACTTTGAATCATCACCATCCTTCCCAAGTTATTCAATCTTTATGATGAAGAGTTTACACCCTTTCTTCTTAACTCTTCTAATTTGCATTGTCGTTATTTTTCAAATCCTAACTTCTTTGGGTATCCCTTGGAATTTAACTTGATTTCCAAAATCATCTAGGCATTCTATAGTCTTTACATGGCTATCTACTTTAGCCCTATGTTCCCACAAACAATTCATTCCTAGGATAATGCCATATGATCCTAGAGGTGCAACATAAAGGTTTAATTTTGTATAAAAACTAGGTAGTTCTATCCTAGCTTCAAATAGACATTGATCCACCTTTGCTCTTGTCTGGTTTGCATACTCTACATCCCAAAACATTTCCATGTATCCCAAATTCCTAGATAATTGTTTAGCTATTCTAGGTGAAATGAAATTCTTAGTTGCAATAGTATCAATAAGAGCAAAAATAGGTAGGCCAAACAAAATACTTAGTGTTTCGATTGGAGTTACTTGGTACTCTGCTTGTCGATTGTCCACAACCACATGTATCTTTTTCTAAAACATTTCCTATTGGGTGGGTAATGGATTACCATATGATTGTGATCTAGAAGTTTTATTGGGACATTGACTAGCATAGTGATCCCCTCTGCATATAAAACATCTTGTAGCTAGTCCTCTTTTCCCTATGATTTCTCCAAACTTATTAATATTTTCATTAGCCTTGTTGGTATTACCCATGCTAGAATCATTCCTTTTTCGATCTATCCTAATATTTTTTCCATTATTATATAATATTTTCCATTTTTTCCTTGGAATATGTTTCACAAATTCTTCCTTATTTGGAGCTATCTTGTTAGGAACTTCCACATCCTTCTTTTTTTCTTTTCTTTCTTGACAAGTGGAATTAGCTTTAAGCTTTTGTTTCTGCTTTATTTCTTTTATATATATAAGATCCATTATTGTTGGAACATGCATATCCACTTCACCTCCAATCTAACTATTAAGTCCCATTATAAATTTCCTAATGTGAAAATTTTCATCCTTCTGATATATGGGAACATAGAGTAGAAGTTGGGTAAAATTTTCCCAGTATTCGTTGACTGTCATGTTACCTTGTTTCAAACCTTGGAAATCCAAAAGTTTTTGGTCAGAGTATAGTTGTGGTAACCATCTTTTGAAGAAAGTATCTATGAATTCTCCCCATGTCAAATTCCAAGAGTTAATATTAAGTTCTAACTTCTTATTCTTCCACTAGTTAGAGGCTTCTCCCATTAATTGATATGCACCCTTTGCGGCTTTAGTAACTTCATCATAGTTTCGTATATCAAAATAATTTTCCATTTGAACAAGCCACACTTCAACCTCATCACCTTGAGCACTACCATCAAACTTGGGTGGGATATCTACTTCATGTCCCTGGAAAGTTTGAAAGACACAAGCTTCTTATTCCTTTCAATAGATGGCATGGGTGATTTTTCTTTCTCATGATTATGGGTTTTATTATGCTCATGGGAAGATTTTTCTCCTTCGTGCTCATTAACGGGTACTTCCTTTTCTACTATATCCTTAACTCTTTCTTGTTCAAGGTTAGCCAACCTTGCCAAGATTTGGTTAATCCTAGCCTCAACTCTAGTGGTTCCTTGTCCAACCTCCTGACTTCCACTAGGATTAGTTCATGTCCTCACCATCCTTATGTGACTAGTTTTTACCTAAATGCTTATCCATGTTAGATTAAACTATGTTATCAATTATCTTATCGGAATATAAAAAAACATTCATTTGCACACAATAATTCCACATAAGACTAAGCACACACTTCTTTTGATAAACATATAATTTTATTCAATTCTTAAGGATTTCAATATCTTTTCAATTACATGGAGTGACTATTTAGATAGTCGAGTGGAGTGTAACCTTTAGATTCACTCTTTGACACATAATTTAAAGGATTATAAGTTACAAACCAAGTCAGTTGCTGTTCCCTATCTTTCTGTTCATCTCTCATTTGTTTGTTCCTATCCCATAAAGGATAATAACCTTTGGATTTATCATCTGATACATAGTTACGAGAAGTAATGTCAATATGGTGTTCATCAACAATGTAGTCTACACTTTTTGTAGACATTTGTTCATGAGACCATTTCTCGTCTAGTAGTGTCCTTCGTACATATCCCTCATACTCATTACTCAAAGAAATTACTATTACTTCAGCCAGTGGTAGAACTCTAAGATCCCTAAAGATGAATACTGAACTAACACTTTCTTTTGAAGGAATATCCCTGGAACGTGGTAATGACTCAAATTTTTCTGGTGAGATGGTTGGTAGGTAATTGTACATAGCCTCCATCTTTATCTTCCTCTTCACATCAATGATCCGAGAAAGTGCATGACTAAAAGTTTTGGTGTCACTCAACTAGGTGCCATTTTCGTAGTTGGTTCCCTCTATGGTTCTAACGATGGCTTCCCTTTCCTTCTTGTCCTTGAGGTAACACTCATCTCTAATTATTGACTTTTGAGCCATTAATCTGAGATGCACCATCCTGGCACAAGAATTCACAACATTTAGATAACATTGGATGGAAAGAATGATAAGCTCATAGGTTCCAGACCCAATCCTGGTAGCTCTGATACCACATGTAACATACTAACCCTTATTGAAGTAAAAATTTCTAATTTTACAATTCACAATTAAATAAATTGAGTAACAAACCATTACAATAAAAAAATTATTTTCCTTATTGAACAAGATGCATTACACAATACAACATTGATTTCCTTTTCATCATAATAAGTCATAAGCTACATCAATAAAAGAATGCATACATTTACATATATAGCTCAAAGAGCTTTAGAAAAAATAGTTGTAAGATGGTCTAGTATCCTTTCTTTCAAGTCTTGGTTCTTTTGTCCCTAGTTGTAGAGGAGAAGCATCACTTAAGTGATTTTCCACAAACAATAGACTCTTAATGTAGTCCCCCACACATTTATCATTCGATAGATGGACCTTCCCTTCGATGAAGATATTGGTAGAGTAATCAATAATGACAACCAACTAACAATAGTGTTGTGTCCTACATAACTAGAACTTGTAATCCCACAATCTCAAAATGGGTGTAATACTGGACCATGGTGAATTGATAGTGTAGTCTCAGTAGTCACACAATCCATAGTGGAGTCTCAGACATTACACTACTTTGGAAAAAGTGTTACATTTAGTATTCCTATTGAGATTCATCTATCACATACACTACTCAGGGCTGATTTGACTGAGGGCTATCTTAAACTATGCATAGGTATTGTCATTCAATGGATATTCTATCACCACAAATTAACCTATCACCATTTAATCTACTTGAAATAAAACTACTTAACAAGTAAGTACACGAGCTCTCTCCCATACTAGATTAACTATCCTAGGAGTAACACAATCTTTCCTAGTTCAATCTGTTGGTGTTGTGAAGTTACTTATTGTCAATCTTTGAGTTTGAAAACTGGAAACAAAGGCTGCATACTCAACTAGAAGTTTATCCAACAAGTTGAAGACCAATTGATCATCCTCTTTTTCAATACCACAATCTTTTAGTTGTGCTCTTAATTCATTTGCCTTAGTGACATAATCCTGAATTGTATCAAAATCCTTGGGATCAAGGCTTAAGAGATCATGTTCAAGTTTGTATCCCTTAACCTTATCAACCTTACCATACAAAGCAGCAAGCTTATCCCAAGCTTCCTTAGCTGTAGTACATTTATCAACATGGAAAATGAGATCATCTGAAATGAACTTTCTTAATGTACCCAATTCCATAGAAGTTTTAGTGAGCCAATCCATAAATGCTATTGGATCTGCCTTAGGATCTGAAGGTGCAGTTATGGTTCCATCAATGTAGTGAATTAAACCTTTTTCCATTAGTTTACTCCATGCACGTACTTTCCAAGTACCATAATTATGTGCAGTTAAGAGTGGAACTTTAGATGAACCCATGATGGAATGAAAGAGCACAAGAGAGAAAATATGATCAATCACACAAGAGACACCCCCCAAATTCACTCAATCAAAGTACCTCCCCACAAATAGATGATTTTGGCACTTTATAATGTAGTGCGTGTACAATAGGCCACTTGCAACTTGGCTAAGTGGGCTTATGATTTCTGATTTACAACTTGCCAATAAAGATTCTGATAACAGACCAGAACAAATAAGCAAAGACCTACATTCAGATCTATGCAATACAAGTGCCAACTAGGCCAAAAAGGACCTATAGCTCAGTGGTAGAGCATCTGA
This sequence comes from Sequoia sempervirens, assembly GCA_007258455.2. Lineage (NCBI taxonomy): Eukaryota > Viridiplantae > Streptophyta > Pinopsida > Cupressales > Cupressaceae > Sequoia > Sequoia sempervirens. The sequence continues at coordinate 23,512 of VDFB02011731.1, forward strand.
CTGCTTTTTAAAACTGGCGGAAGAAATTCTGGCAACATCAAAGATCCGGTGAACATGAAGATTTCGGCAAAGAATATTCCGTTAGACTTTTTTGAGAAAAAGAATATTTTGGAAATGGTGCTAAAATGTCTGGTAGAACGTCAAATTCGGGCCAAAGAGCAGATTTTCTTTTGATGGGTGGGAGACCGTCAAATTTAACATCGCAGTTTGCTGACGTCAGCATGCCAAGGTGAGAACATAGGAGGGCATAAGATTATGACAAGTGTCATAATCTTATGACATGTGACAACAATGAAGAGTTATCACTCCATCTAAAGTGGAAAAGGATAATGTGATAATCTCCACAAAAGGTGGATCACCCTCAAAAGGTGGAGAGATGATCACATGATGTATCCAAAAAAGGTGGAAGTGATGAGGTATGACATGTCAAGTCCACCAAAAGTGGAAAATCTCCAACAACAACCTCCTATGTGGTCCCTAAGTAAACTTAACTAAGGTGTAACCATGACCTAGGATAAGGTACAAGACATTTAATTACACCAACACAATCAATAACTTTAGCTGGGTGTACCTCAAGTGCCTCTTGTATTCAATCATGCCTAGTATATAATATCTATGATATAGACTAAACTCCTATCATGGAGTACTTACAAGCACAACATAAAAACAACATTAAATCTTCAATTCCTTTTCAAAGACACACTCAAATAACTCTATTGCACATATTGAAAAAGAAATTTTAAGCAATCATAGAAACATAACAATTCTAAGTAACTAACAAAGAAGAAGAGATCCTCATGCCTACTATTGCTTATCCAAATTAATGAAAACAATGCATCCCTCTCCAATAGTAATAAGCTTGATAACCAGGTTCTCAAGAATGACTCAATAACTCTACCTCACAAGTTGATAGCTTACTAGTCTCAAACAACAATGTTTCCTCTCAACACAGTAGAACTCTCACTATTTCTTACTCACAATATAAGACAAGTTTGGTTGGAAATGACATAGAAAATAATGAACTGCCAAAAGATGTGTAATCTATTAGGAAAGAATGCATCCTCACTAATGAAATCACTCAACTATTTATAGAGCAGTCTAGCAACCTCATGGCCTATAGTTTAGGCATGTAAAAGGAAAACAAGCTCCATGCAAAGCAACACATGAAACTCAACAATAAGGTGGCAATCAAATAAGCTCAGACTTAGCAAAACATCCTACAGATCGACCTACATCCTTGACAACAATTCAAAGAATTATTCAAAATGCACATGGAAAATTCAAATTATACTCTAACAAAGACATCTACTGAAAATCATTTCAAGAACTTGGTGCTGAATCCTCTATTCCTTTATCAAGTTGGAACGGTTTCTTAAGGAGAGAAATAGTCAACATTAAATCTATAACACTTAGCACTCATCAACTGAATTTAAGGAATGAGTCAATTTAAACATTTAAAGACATTGGACAAATTCAAAGTTGCTCTTTATCACAACGTTAACCAAGTCTAAGCTTGCATCGATGATAGACAACAGTTTAAAATGCATTCATATATTTTCACATACGTGACATGGTGAGGGGAACTTAGCTTCACTACATAGTCAAAAGCATTTCCAAATCGACTTCCAACCTCATAGTCAATGATGACTATTATCGAGCTTTATTGCCATGGTCATTAATGTCTAAAAATAGCTTTTATAAATAAACTTCTATAGAATAAGAGAGTCAAATTCTAGTAACATATATAAGATGTTAAATATATATTATTATTATATATATAATATATATATACATATATATATATATTTTAATGCCATAATGTATTTATATATATATATTATAAGCCAATAGTGTAAGCATACATTCAATATATATATATGTATGTATGTATGTATGTATGTATGTATGTATGTATGTATATATATATATATATATATATATATATATATATATATATATATATATATATATATATAAGAGTACAAGCAATATAGTATATAATAAACACATTATATTGAGTGTATGCATTATATATATGTATAAATGTATATGTCTCTATGTAAACGTATGTGTAGGTATATCATATTGATGCATCCGTATGAGCGTGTCCATTTGCCAATGTACACATGTATCGATATACATATACATATGGATACACATATTTACTATACATATATATATGTCCACATTTGATTCACATACAACCATTCACAATTACCATCATAGTGATAAGTGTTTATGTGTGGTACATCTATACATGTGCATATACATGTTGAATCCTATTGACATGCATGTGCATATATATACACATACTTCCACGTACATCCTACTTTTCAATATAATCGTAATAGTCTAAGAAAGATCTCAAAATCTCAAATAGATAAACATCACCCAATAATGCATGCAGTAGTAAATGAGAATCTCAAATGTAGGTATATTAGCTAAGGATGACTTAACTATTACCCACAAACTAACTCAACTCAATCATTCTAATGTGGTATGTGTATATGCTCAAATAGTTTACTTTTACTGGTTACTTGACCAAGATCTTCTCCTGAGTGATACTTCCCCTCCTCCTAGAGGAATGGAACACATACCTGCATCCACTAATACATGCACACCACAATCAATTGTTCATAACAAATACAATATACACAAACATTTCCAAAGTTATAATAATAATAATTTAATAACCATTCATTCCCATATATGCAATATTTCACCATGAATAACATCAACTGAGGTAATATCAAATGAGATAAACATTCATATTGATAATAAGGTACAAGAATAATTTATTTATTCACATTACATTCATATTCACCCTATGTATTAATAGTAAATAGTAACCTAACAATTGGGGTGTAACAAAAAAGTTGTAAAGTGTATCTTCATCGGGTATGGAATTGGTGTGAAAGAGTACAAGCTTTGAAACTGAGTTATAGAGAAGGTGTTGTACAATAGAAGTGTGATCTTGCATGAGATGAACCTTCTACAGTTGATCTGTAGTCAGAGGTGAAAGAAGCAGAAAAGAAGGAGGTAGTTAAAGTTCCTCTTACACCCAGTAAGGATGAACTATGTGCTCCAAGTGGACCTGTTAGTGAGGAGAGCTCAAGCAGCTTTGAAAATTATGATCAATAAGAAGAAACTCAGCCTTGGCTTGTGAGGAGGTCTACATGTACTAAGCGGCAACCTGAAAGGTTTGGATATTCTATGTTAGATTCAAGGTGTTCCTATGTTTTGATTTCTAACACTGATGATCCTAGGACTATTAGAGAGGCTATGGGTATGTTTGATTCAGATTCTTGGTTGGAAGCCATGAATGAAGAAATGGCATCATTGAAGAAGAATGAAACATTAGATTTGGTACCTTTTCCTAAAGGATGAAAGCTTGTTGTATGTAAATCGGTGTTGAATAAGAAGATTGGTCTAGATGGCAGTGTTGAGATGCATAAAGCAAGGTTGATCACAAAAGGATATTCCCAAGTGGAGGGGATTGATTATGGAGAAATATTTTCTCCTATAGATAAGTTGATGTCTATAAGGTTTCTATTATCTCTTGCAACTGCACATGACTTAGAAATTGACCAGATGGATGCGAAGATAGTGTTTCTTCATGGTGATTTGAAGGAAGAGATTTACATGTCCCATCCAGAGCACTCCATTGAAAAAGGTAAAGAAAACCTAGTTTGCAAATTAAAGAAATCTCTATATAGTTTGAAGCAATCGCTTAGAATGTGGTACCAAAACTTTTGATACCTATGTGTTGTCTTTGGGATTTATGAGATCAAAGTTTGACCACTATATTTATTTTAAGACAAAAAATGGTCGTCTTCTTATTATTTCCTTGTATGTGGATGATATGTTTTTCATTGGGAATAGTAAGGGAATGGTTTCTAAATCGAAGTCTCAATTCTCAACATAGTTTGAAATGAAAGTGTAGGAGATTAGGGCCACAACGTGCAAGGCCCTAAGTCATGGAGGGACAAGATGCAGAAGGTTTCCCTAACTTACCTTAGCTAAATGGGGTGTTAGGATATGAGGATGAGAATGATGAGGACTATAAAGTCTTGCAACCACTTTGCAATCCCAAGATTTGAAATGAGGCTAGGTGAGCTGGTTTTCAAGCTGAACACTGTATCTTGGATAGCTCTTCGTCCGAGGACAAGAGCATAGTTCTAGGACGACAACAAGGTGCATTGGCATCTCTCAAGTGTGTTGGCATCCGTACGACTAGGGTATCAAAAGTACAATGTTAACTATAATAAAAAAGCTAGCAGCCTAGCTAGTGACTTCTAAAAGAGAAAAAAAACACTATGAAATATGAGAAGTACAAAAAAATGTGATAAAGGAAATATACTAAAGCTAGGGTGACGAAGATGATTTCCTAGAAGAGCCTATTTTCGAGCTAGCTCTGCAAAGCATGCACACCTACATATAGAAAGAGGAAAATGTTGGGTGGCTGTATAGGGTCTTTCCTTAGTCAGACCCTCATTTAGGTGTTTCCACCTGCATGGGAAACCAAGAAAGCAAGAATGATAAAGGAAGTACTATAATAGAGAACACTGAAACACTACAATACAGTAAGTGTGCTTACTCAACCAAGTAATAGAAAGGGGAAAAGGGAAGCTTACCACCTCCACCAAGAGCACTCAAGGCTACTTGGAAGAGAGAATGAGAGTACTTGAGCCTCTACTGCAATGGTGTTGTCCCCAACTTGGTCTATCAAAGTGATGAAATGAAGTTATTGCTGCAATGCAGTGCTTGAAATGTTGCTTGAAAGCTTGAAAGTGAGCTTGTGAATGAAGTGAGGAAGTTAGAATGAATGCTTAGAGGATGAAATTCTTGTTGAAGGAGTGAATTTGAAGAGGAGATGAAGAAGAATGACCATATTCAGGTCAGTTGGCTGAAGAGGGTTTTACAACTTGACTCCCAATGAGAAGTGTAACACCTCTATAGGTTTAGCTACAAGAATCTTCCAATTACATAAGTGTGCTACACGGATGTCTACATGCTACATGAGCATCCCTGATGGAAATGCCTCCACCAACGCTCAAAATAGGCACCAAGTGGGATGCAAGAAGTAGGCTTATGTGTAATTAAGCCTTTGTACTTGGTTGTCTAAGGTGGATAAAGGAAAAAAGGGAATTTGTATAAAGGGTGCAAATTCACTCATACATTTTTCCCCCACTTTAGCAACCGTAAGTATTGATGAGCACTTGGTAAAGCAGATCAAGGAAGGAGTAAGGTTAGAGATGTATACTTGAATTGTCAAGGTAGTAGACCATAATATGGTGAACTTGAAGGTGTAGGCCAAGTGAAGGATTTCATAGCTTCTCAAAATTATGAAGTTGAAGAAAGAAAGTGTCTTACAGACCTGTGGACCTGCAAGGAGGCAACCCCCAAGATCTCTCGTATGAATGAAGCACCTTATAGGCCCGTAGACCTACAAGGAAGGTGTCCCCCAAGAACTCTAGCATGGAGGAAACCCAAAGGAAGCGCCCTATAGGCTCTCAGGCCTACAGGGAGGTATCCCCCAAGATCTCTTGCATGGAGGAAACTTGAGAAAGTGAACTTCATAGAGTTAGGAAGTGGCCATTTAGGCAAGTAAGTGGATAGTCATGTGGACTATCATTAATTTGGAAGTCTTTCAAAGGGGTCCCTCGAGAACCCTTCAAAAGAATAGAGGTCCACTCAAGGGATACACTATTTGAAAATTGAGGTCTAGTTAGGGTTCCCCCAAGCTAGAGGTGAATGACTTCACTAAAGATAAGATATTTCAAAGGCGATCCCTCGGGAACTCGTTGTGAAGAAGGGGGTCCACTCAAGGGACACACGATTCGAAAGTGGATTTTTTCTTTCTTAGAGTGATCCATCATGAGAGGATCCATTTGAAAGATGTTCACTTCACCAAGGAATTCAAAAGGAAGAATATGTCCCCATGTGAGGGGAAGGTTTAAACTGTTCCCACTTTGGAAGAAGGTTTCCAAGTCCTTTATTCATGAACCCGTGATGAAGGAAACATGTTTTGTTAGGGTTCCAAGTTGTGAATGCAATTCTGAAGAAAGGTTTGTGAGGATTTTCAAGAGAGGGATAACTCAAGCAAACAAGATAAAGAGAAAGCAAAAGAGAAAAAGAAAAATGAAGGGCATAGGGGGATTTGGTTCAGTGGTGTCAGATCTGTCCAAGCTCATAATAGGTAATTGCAGTGCAAGGAAAAAGATCATCAATCCCCAACTAGATTAGGAAGAATGCATGAAAAACAAAGTAAAAATAAAAAATTGGGTCAACATGGAAGGGAAGCCTAAATGCCCCCAATGCTTTGCATCATCCCCAGTTTATCAAAAATCAAGCACAAATATGGAAGAATGATGATACAAATAGAAGAAGGTTCATGACACAAAAAACCACACTTGTATCCAACCACGAAAAAGGGTGATGAGGGTCATTTAGGCACACATAGGATGATCATGGTGGAACACATCACAAAACACAAACACACAAAAGATCAAGAAGAGGTCTCCTCCTAACATTGCTCGATCAAGGGGTCATTCGCTTCCCACTCTAGGTCATCGTAGGGGGAAGGAGGATGAGCTTGCAGTGGCAGGATGTTAAGAGGAGGAGCATCTGACCCTCTCGCAACAAGGGCTAAGGAAGAAGGCCTTGCAAGGTCTTCTTCACTGAGCTCTTGTGGAGATAAGGTCAATGACTTCACGTAGATTGCTGACAAGGCCAATAATTCATCCATAGAGTTAAACATGCACCCCATAGGAGCATCCTGTTTAACTTTAGTGGATAGGGTAGGCTATGCCTAAGATTCACTGTTAGGATCATTGAATGACTCAGGAGCGGTGACAAACTCAGGGGAAGCCGGGACTGGTTCTGTCACCAAGAAAAAATAGGTCAACATGGGGCCACCTTTACGGAGAAGGCAGGCTCCTCCTATGTCCTTCGTTGCTAGAAGGACCACACTCCACATTTTCCTTTGTCGGAGGAGAAAAACTCCCCATAGATGAGGCTAAAGGTGTAGAGTAAGAGGAGGAAAGAACCGCACTAGATACAATTGAGGTATTAATCATATCCATGGGTTTCGAGAAAGGCTAGATATCTAGAACGAGCATTAGAAAAGCCAACTCCACCGAAGGAGTGATGAACACCTGTACACCCTTGGGGTTAGGTGCATTCATACTTATAGAAAAATCCAGAAGAAATGTGAGACTAGGTTAAAGAGAAGCAGAAGGAAGGGGAGAGGAGGATCCTACAGGAGGCCCTAAAGCAGGGGCAGTCATTTCTCCCTCCTTCCTTTGCAAGGTGGATTGCTTAGCCAAGAGAGCCTTTTGTCGACACTTGCACTTGCGTGCAAGGATGTTTCTATGAATCTTTGAGTTGGAGGCCAGAGGCTATGAAGGAACAGAAGGCTCCTACTCAACCATGGGAACATTCACTACAAATTTTTCTAGTGAAGGAATAGATTCTTGAATGGGAGTAGGAGGAATAGGTTGAGAATTGATAGGGTTAGTTGGCTCAAGAGCCTCGACAACGGGCCTCTTCCTGTTCATTGATTTAGGAGCAAGAGTGATCGGAGGTCGTGGATCGAATTCCCTTTGGGAACCTTTCTTTCTACCATATAAATAGTACCACGGTCTAGGGTATTCATCAGGGAGATCCACAATCCTGAGCTTGGGCCTACACTAAGGAGGAATCATCAGACTCAATGGATAGCCGCCGAGTTGACTCATCCAATATTCTTCCCAAGAAAGGGGAGAGGACAAGGCATTCTAAGAGAATGAAATCTTCTCTTTACCTTTAGGGGAAGGAGAGGGAGTCGGTGTGGACTTCTCATTTCCTTTCTAGGAAGAGAGAGTAGTCGGTACAGGCTTCTCCTTCTCCTCTTGGGAAGAGGAGGCAACTGATTATTTTATCATGGGAAGGGTCAATTTTGGCTATCTTTGGCCCCCCAGTCTTATACTTTACATAATTCTTGTAAAGTAGATCAATTCTTGGAGGAAGCAGACCAACTGGGGAGGGCCAAAAATGATCCAAAGGATATCCACCATGGGACCCCAAGAGCTGATATCCAGTGTCATGCACTACATGCATGACACCCTCATGGGATAATTTTAGACACTTGTGAATAATGGAGGTGATTCCATTCATGGAAGCTAGCCAAGGTATTCCTAGCTTCATCCTGAACAAATCTAACTCCAGGATAACATCGAAAACCATGTCAATAGCCTTGGGTCCAACCAGGATAGACAAAGTTATCAAGCCATAAGGTTTGAGACATATACCATCATGCGTACAGATGGTAGATTTTTTTTCTTCATATTCTTCCCTTTGTAACAAATTTAACACTAATGTTTCTTTTGTGATAAAATTCACATGGCTCGCAGGGTCTACCAAGACTCCTGTCACAATGTTACCATTGATGCGAGTGGTAATATAGAGAGGTGAGGGTGTATTGCTTAAGGGAAAATGTTGTGATGTGAATGTAATGTCCAGCAAACTAGGTGCAAGAAGAGTAGTAGAAGTCACCATGACCATGTTAACATAGGCCTTCGGTTGAGTAACATAATCAGTGGAATTTACAATCATGTTAGCGAAGTGTGACAAACATGGGTCTATGTATATCTGCAATTCACTATTAGCTTTCACCATTGATTTTTTAGCATTTTGTTTATTCCCATCGAGACGAATGGTATCATCCTCAAAGTGGTATTGTATCTCATGACACAACTGCACGGAACATTCAGTATCATTTCCATTAACTTTATGGTACTGACAATAAGTTATCCCATCATACCAATTACAATAAGGTTTCTTAATAGGCTTAGGATTCAAAAAAGTTACGATCTTATCCTTCAACAACTTTTGTAAGATAGAAGAATAAGATTCTGATAACTTTGTGAAATTTTGGTTATGTTTGAGGCTGTTGTCATCAACAACAACAACTACATTCATAATGACTTTTCCTTTCCCATAGATTGATACGATGGACTTTCCCATAGAATAGGAGTGTAAGGAGGATCCCTCTAACTGAACAACCATCTGTTGGTACTCTCGTAAAGCTGCACTACAGTGCGTGAAAGGAGGGTACTTCATAAGGGTGAACTTCTCTTACCAAGGCCTTTGTAAGTTCCCTATGAATACGTTCTACACGTCATAATTGAGCAATTGATATGAGATTTGTGAAAGGAGCACTTGGTAGCGCACTATGAAATTGGTGATTTTGTGTTATCTCCTTGTTTACATTGGATGAGATATAAAAAGGTCCTCTTTGGACTGATGTTTGCTTGAAATTTTCCAAGGAATTGATTCAAAAGTTGGTAAAATGAGAAAATGGAATTGTTAGTCAAGGAATATTACCACTCGAGTGCTATATCATTGAGAGATCAGGGAAACGGTTTAGCCATCAATGCGTCGTGATGGAAGAATTCCATACATAGGGTATTAAAGGTGGACACATGTGTTTGTGGATATCCTTTACTGCCATAATTTTCAAATTTAGGGATCTCCATTCCCTGGGGGAAGGGAGTGTTCAAGATCACAACTAACAATGGTCTGTGCCAAAAGAAGGGCTGGAAGATAGGTTGGGTCGAGGCTTGGGAAAGGCTTGCTAACTAGCTCTACATCTTATCCATGTTCTAAAGAAGAGTGTTCAGAATGGGGTCATTAGAAGATAGTGGGCTAGAGGAACCTTCTCCAGAACCACCACCAAATCCAACTCTAGAACCACCACTAGTGTGACCTTCCATAACCACTACCGGAGCCACCGCCACTAATAAGGCCTCTGCTAGAGCCACCACCATGACCTCCACTGGAACTTCCTCCACCAGCACCACCTCCGCTTCTGAATCCACCATTGTTACCAAATCCCCCACCACTCATCCTACCAAAACCTCCACCATAGAGGTGATAGGGGGTGAAGTTGTAGCCCAAGGGGAACTTGTTTACTTTGATAGTTTCAGGCTGTTTAGAGATAGAAGGGATATTGATAGAGGGAACCATGTCGGCCATGTAAACGGACGTGGGAGGCATCAATACTCCTAACTGTTGTTCATGCTCTTTGAAAGTAGCTCCTTGAAAAAGCTAGGATTGTTTGAAGGAGAATATAGTTCAACGAGACCAAGGAGGCTAGTTATAATCTCTATGCATGTTCAATCTTTATCCATCATATATTTTAACTCGCTAACAACCCGAGCGACTCTAGCTATCTTTGGATTTCTTTCCAAGTGATTTTCTAAGTCACCCAATCCTTTAGCAAGGGCGAAGACATATTCTAAGGGAATTTGAACGACCTCATGCTCGTCCATTGACAATGGTGTAGGAGAAGTAGGGGGTGGGAACATGATCAGTTTCATCAATGAATCCCATCTTGTTCCTCGATAACTTCTCCTGCGTAGCTAGACAACGATAAGACTAGAAAAAAGGCCTATAGTGAAACTAGTAGAGACCTTCATCCTTTCCATCGGGAGGTGTCGTATACTTCTCCTAACAATATACCTAGAAGTTGTGGATTGGGGTTTGATGCTCATAAACCTTCACAACACTTAGGAACACAATAGTCACAAAGTATACGAGAGAAGTCTCAACACCAATAGATGAACAAACATTGGTTCATGTTAGGTTCACCAAAAATGTAAGAGAGGGGGACCACCACATCCAAGGCCCAAGGTCAATTAGAGCTAAGATGCAGAAGGCTGCCCTAACTTACCTTAGCTAAAAAAGGCATTAGGATATGAGGATGAGAATGATGAGGACTATCAAGTCCTGCAACCATTCTATAATCCCGAGATTTGAAATGAGGCTAGGTAAGCTAGTTTTCGAGCTCAACACTGTATCTCAGATAGCTCTTTGTTCGAGGATGAGAGTGCAGTTCTAAGATGATAGCATGACGCGTTGGCATCTCTTAGGTGTGCTGGCATCTGTACGACCAGAGGATCAAAAATACAACATGAACTATCAGAAAACAAGCTAGCAGCCTAGCTAGCAACTTCTAAAAGAGCAAAACAACACTATGAAATATGAGAAGTACAAACGAATATGATAAAGCAAATATACCAAAGCTAGGGTGATGATGATGATTTCATAGAAGAGCCTATTCACCAGCTAGCTCCACAAAGCACGTACACCTACACATAGAAAGAGGAAAATGTTGGGTGGATGTATAGGGGCTTGCCTCAGTCAGACCCCCATTTAGGTGTTTCCACCTCCACGGACAACCAAGAAAGAATGTATGATAAAGGAAGTACTATAATAGAGAACACCGAAACACTAAAATACAATAAGTGTGCTTACTTAACCAAGTAATAGAGAAGGGAAAAGGGAATCTTACCACCTCCACCAAGAGCACTCAAAGCTACTTTGGGGAGAGAATGAGAGTACTTGAGCCTCTGCTACAATGGCGTTGTCACCAAATTGGTCTATCAAAGTGATGTAGTGAAGTTATTGCTGCAATGGAGTGCTTGAAACACTACTTGAAAGCTTGAAAGTGATCTTGTGAATGAAGTGAGGAAGTTAGAATGAATGCTTAGAGGATGAAATACTTGTTGAAGGAATGAATTTGAAGAGGAGATCTAGAAAAATGACCATATTCGAGTCGGTTGGAAGAGGGCGTTACTACTTGACTCCCAATGAGAAGTGTAACACCTCTGTAGGTTTAATTGTAGGAATCTACCAGGGACCTAAGTGCGCCACGTAGACACCTATGTGCCACACAGGCATTTTTGATAGAAACATCTCCATCGACGCTCAAAACAGGTGCCAAGTGGGATGCAAGAAGGAAACTTATGTGTAATTAAGCCTCCATACTTGGTTTTCTAAGGTGGATAAAGGAAAAAAGGGAATTTGCATAAAGGGTGCAAATTCACTCTTATATAGAAAGATCTAGATTTAGCTAGGTACATTCCAGGGATGGAAATCAAAAGGGATAGGGGAAATATACAACTTTGGCTCACCCAGAGCAAGTATATAAATTTTGTCCTAGAGATTTTTAATATATTGGATTGCAAGAAATTATTTGTTTCGGTGTTGTAGGGAATGAAAATTTCTATTGAAGATTGTCTAAAATATCCTACTAAGATGGAGGACATGAATAGGGTGCCTTATGAAAGTGTAGTTGGAAGTTTAATGTATGTAATGGTCTGTACTAGGTTAGACATTTCCCAAGTAGTGGAAGTGCTTTGTCAGTTTATGGCCAATCTAGGAAGGTTGCATTGGGATGCTATGAAGATATTTTTTAGGTATTTGAAGGGTGCTTCTGAGTATGCCTTGTGTTATCATGGTTACTCTACTAGATCTCAAAGTTCAAGTAGCATTCATGGATATTCTGATTGGGTTGGGGACATTGACAATAGAACATCCACCAGTGGATATGTATTCACATTGATTGGTGGTGCAGTTAGTTGGATAAGTAAGCGACAAACTATAGTCACTTTATCCACTACTAAGGTTGAGTACATGGTAGAAACTCATGCCTGCAAAGAAGCTATTTAGCTTAGAAGATTGTGTTTAGATGTTGGTTGTGATGCAAGGTAGATTTTTATTTGTTGTGACAGTTAGGGTGCCATTTGTTTGGAAAAAAATCCAACTTTCCATGCCAGGATGAAACATATTGACGTGCAATACTACTTTGTTCGTGATATGGTGGAGGATGGAAATGTTAGGATGGGAAAAGTTGATACTTTGGTGAATGTTGTTGATGCATTGATGAAGCCTATGAGCACAAATAAGTTTAAATGGTGTGTTAGTTTGATGGGCATTAGGGCCTAGAATATTTAGTGAATTCAAGCATTGGAAGAAGCCAGTATGTTCTTCATCAAGTGGGAGAATGTTGAGAAAGGTGTCTCAAACTTACTGAATTAAAAGGCTTCAAGCTTTTGGTTCATCGAGTTGATAGTTGAGTTTTTGCAGGATGAAGTTGCTAGCCTCTTTGACATCCTAATAAGCTCTCCATGGGTTGGCATGAAGTGCTTCATCAGGTTGACAGTCACATGTTGATGGGACTTAGAGATGAATCTCCTTGAAATCCCAATAGGAACTTGGCTTATTGTTAAGTGTGTTTGGAGTTTGCATCAGTTGAAGCTTCATCGATGAGACAAGTGAACATTGGTGGGACTGAATGAGAAGTCTCTTCGACATATCAATGAACTAAAAGAAGTGTTTAATCTGAGGGATAGGTTGATGTCAGAGTGAGTCACTTGGTAGTCCCTTTGAAATTCAATTGAACAACGAGAAGGAATTTTTTAGGGAGACATGAGGATATTTGTAGGACCTGAGATGTGATCCCTTTGATATCCTGATGGAAGGATGGATCTCTTCATTGGAGGGAATGGTGGATTTCATCAGGATGTTGATGATGGTCTCTTCAACATGCTGATAAGGTGGGACCAAATGACATGAAAGATGATGTCAACTGTACAATGGTGACATGGATGACATGTAGGCAATGGGGACCACCTGATCAAGGCTGCAGGATTCATCGACGAGATCTCCTTATATCAAAAGGAGTTGTTGCATCTTCTCTTCGATATTCCGATAGGAATTTGACATAGGTAGAAGGTAGTGATGGTTAAGTTTGTTGGTCAACATTTTTATAGTATGGAAGTTGGAACATCAGTCTTCTGGTAACACTTGAGAAGTCTATATGTAATGCAGTAATGTATTGAGTCGATTAATTATCGAAGCAATTGTAAGGAAATGTTGCTAGATTCGTTTTGTGTATAAACACCTAAAAGATCATTGCTTTGTATATTGTATGTAATATTTTTTTAACTGTAATACAAGATATCTTTCATTTGGTGTGGGTTTTTTCTCAAGAGGGTTCTCCCATGTAAATTTTGGTATTCATTCTTTACTATCTATTCATGTTTCTCATATGTGCATCTTAAATGAACTATAATTGTGAAGTTTTAAATGGTTTATTTGCTTCTCTCTCTTAAAGAATAGTATTAGGAAGGTTTTTTCTACACTCTATTTTCCTTTCAACATCAAGGTGGCCTTGAACAACCTTCACAACAAAATGGTATACTGCAAAAAAACTATTAGAGTACACCCCGAAGTCAACCACACTATTTCCAACATCAAAATCATCAACAATAACAAGGGGGATCACAAAATTAGTACCAAAGAACACCTTAAGGAAAATACCAAGGTACACAATAGGGACCTAACCTACCCTATGCACAACAAGGACCTAACATGAGTTATACACAACGTGGTCCTCAAGGCCCCATAAACACATAATATCCAATGTACGACCAAACAAATGTCATAGGACAACACCTCTACAATACCCAAAGTCCTCAATCAAGCACACTAAACAATGACATAAATGTCTAACTTCAAACACTCAATCAAAAGATAATGGAAATACAAATTGGAAAACCTAAGAAGAGTTACAATCTCCAAGACATTTTCCATATCCATTTGATCAAAACATATCCATAGTACCTTTCCCCAAAGACTTCGAAATATCAAAATTTGACAAGTATATGGGGAAAGGAGATCCAATTGAGCATGTATGTGAGTTTTCAGTATCTTGCATGGAACTACAACGAAATGACACATACTTGATGAGAATTTTTCCACAAAGTCTCAATGGGCCCGCTATAGACTAGTTCTCATGCTTTCTAGGTATTAGAAAATTTGACGAACTATCGGATAAGTTCATCAACTACTTCTCATATAACATCTAGAATAGGAAATTAAAATCACAGAACTTTATTAAATCAAACAAAGTCAAGGTGAATTGTTTGCCTCATACCTATAATGATGGAGACACAAAGCAAGCAAAATCAAGTGGCAATTTCTAGAGAAACAACTGGTCGATGCCTTTATCTCCAACGTGCATCCAAATATCAATTATAATCTCATGGTATTATGTCCAAGAAATTTCAAAGAGACCATTAAAAAGGGTATACTTATCGAAAGAGTCCTCATTGCAAGAGGAACAATCAAAATTTATAATCCAAAATATCAAGCCTCTACTTCAAATGACAAACCCAAGATATGGGCAAAAAACAAGAATGTAACCAATAATGGAGTAGTTGATGCAAAGGTGTTGGAAAATGTACAAACTCCCAATATCCCATAAAATTAGGTCTAAATAACACAACAAGGTTATCAACAAAATAATCAACTCAGTTATCCATAAAACAATCCACAAAACAACTTGTTGATCAATGTTTCTACACAACAACAACACAGACAAGATGCAATATGCTATCTGTCTTAAAAGGTAAATCTCTATTAGCAAGCCTCAAGAGATAACCCCAAGGTCTTCATGTCAGGTCTTGACAATGCATAAACAACTCAGTGATAAATGTGAAATTGCTGGTAATCACAATGGGACCTTACTACAAGCAAGCTATGGAATCGATTTTGTCAGATTTAACAAACTGGTGACACTTCAATCCTAATTTTAACCCAATAATCAAAAGAATAACAAAAGAGTGAGGGTTTTAAAGAGATTTCTAAATCTAATATTATTCCTAAGACTAACAATGAAAGCAACCAATACTCAAAATAGACCAATCCTTCAAAATTGATCTCTGCTTGACCCAGATAAATATGCTATCTTATAGAGGATAGTGCAATCTTCTAAGGCTCTTAATATTTTCAAACCATGAACATGAATTCAAATAACCCTATTGTAGTTAAAATGAACAACATTCACGATTGAACTAAGCACAAGGAATATGAAGTCCAGGCTAACTTTGCAAAGCAACTAACAATCAGTTGGTTGCGAAAAATATGGACTGAAGGATTGCTACAACATTCAAGTAGTAAATCGCAAACATTATTAATCGAATCTAACACTAGTATTAACCTTCTCAAAGAAATTTTAAAGATAGAAAATAGGAACCATGCAAAAACAAAGAAGACAAGTATGGCACCAAATCACAATGTTATTCCTTGTATTCAAATTGTCCACTATAGCAACAATTCTGGTTTTCTGTTACAACATTTGCTTGAGTATAACTATTCGTTAACTTACTCCACCTCTAACTAGCTAACTTCTAACTATTTTCCCCTAGCTTCTAACTATCAACTATCTAACCCTTTACAAAGGGACCCAAATGCCCAATATATAGAAACTCCAGAGAAACTCACCAGCCAGGCAAGGGTTTCGTAGCAATAACTCGACACAACCACCCGACCAAGAGAGTCCTTGAAATGGGTCAAATAGGAAATAAATGTGCATCCCATCAAGGTCATCCTAGGATTTGTGATGCAGCCTGAACGACGCGTGGGAAGATAATGGGGAAGCACAAATCATGCCATAGCCTAGCATCAACTCTCTTCCCTATTATCTTTGTGCTGATCTGACTCTTCATGTATCTTCAAGAACGCTCCATCTAGGTCAGCCATAGGCGGTACTAGTAGAACCCTAAGTCACCTCTCAATGGACACAATCTCCTCCCTTGAGTGTTTGACCAACCTATCCCACTCTACCTTACCTATCACATGCTTATCAATAACTGTGAGGTAGGTGGCCACATCATCCAATTGGTGCTCAGAAATAGAATCATCGTCAAGTGGTGTGTACACCTCATCCCACCATTCTCGCAACTACTCTAGGCTCAAGTACTTGGGCACGATCTTCCTCCTCATCATGATCTCAAAGAAGGCAATGGATCCATCATAGATTCCAGCTAGGGCGTCATCAATGTGCTTTCTCTATTTGTAAATCTTTCTCAACACTTTCTGCCGGATTTGCAACGTTTCAAACCATTCCCATGGCTCGACAGCTCTGGAAGAGGGAAGAATCTCATCGCTCACTAATCTGTCCTGAGTGTACTCCATTAGAGTTTTGGTTTTCTATAGGAGGAGGTTGGTGTCCTCTTTATCCTATGCCATTACTTGTTTCAACCATTTATTTGTCATGGCAACATCCTTCCCAGTTGATAAAACCTCCTTGATAGCTTCATCACCCTTAATTTGCACCCCTTTCAACCAATTCACAGTGGCAAGGGTGGGAGCTTTCATCTTTTCAAGCTCGGTTATGGTCTCCTGAGGTAGAGGATTGGTGGTAGAGGAAGAGGGATTGATTGACTGTAGCGGCTTCATTAACTCCTCCAAGCACTCCTTGAGATTCTCATTTTCTCTCTTTAGCTCTTGCTTGGTTTTCACTTCCCTTATCAACCTATCCAAAATGACTGTGCTGGAGCCTTCATAATCTTCAATGTTCTACTCAACTAATGTAGGCCCAAGATTAAAGGTCTGTATATTATAATCATTTTGAGCCACATCATCTCTGTTTTTGCCTGGGACAGGGGTAGCAACATGAACAACCTTGTTATGTGCCTCATCTCTTTCAATTCTTGAGATCACTCTAGCCTTTTTCTTACCTTTATCTTTTCCAATTTGGGCTAGTAGTGCATCCCAATTAGGTGGACTATCTTCTACTACCACCTGTTTTCTCTTTATTTCCTTATCTAACCATTTAGGGACAGCAAAAACCAATTGCGCCTCAGCATGTTTCTCCTCCTGCTGACCCTCAGGTGCCTCCTCATTCAAATTCTGTTCATCAGGAGCCTCATCCACCTTACTTTCTTCTTCAATGTGTTCTTTCTCATGCTCAGGTGATGGGATCATTTTTGCCTCTACTTCCCTTGGAGGAGATTCAACCACCTCAGTTCTAATAGGAGAATCTGTATGTGCAACCACTGGGGATTGCATTATCTTTTTAATCTCTGCCTCTATATTGTGGAGATCACCTGCATGGAATTCTTCACCTTTAGTATTCAGATGATCTTCAATATTTTCTTCCTCACCTGGCTCACCTTGAACTTCATGGGCAGGAGGCACATCATCATGTTTCTCCTCATGAGAAACCACCGGTGGTAAGTCAGCCTCAGGCACACTATCCTTAGGAGAAGGAGTCCTAGACTTCCTTGCATACACTTTGGCCTTCTCCTATGAGCTTTCAACATCTATTACCAATGGGGAAAATTTTCCCCCAACCTTGGAGTTAGCCTTCTCTGACAACTTTACAATTCTTTTACTTTTGGGCACAAGAACATCAGCCTTAGGACTCTACTTAGACTTCTTATTCCTCGTCCTCTTCTTGGTCTTTGGCCTTCTCTATTTTTCTATCTCTTGGACCTCTGTTTCCTGTACATCCTTAATCTTGACTTTGAGAGGAGAGTCCAACTTGCCCTTGACCTTAGGGTCTTGTTCGGTAGATTCTTCAGAAGTAGGATGGGGATCCAAATCTCCCATTAGGTCATAAGTGCACTTCACTCCTTTATTCTCGAACTCCCACAAAGTGTGTTTGAGCCACATCTTGGTAAATTTGAGGACAGGATCCATCAGTTGTTTTAACTCTATTTGTTTCTCCTCCAACCAATCTACATCACTAATTGGTTTGTCTTTTATGGCCTCATAGGCGTGATCCTGGATCAAGTTTCCATCATCCTCCAACTGGTCAGGAACTTCCCTTACATTATATAGTCGAATTGACTCAACTGGGAGCTAGGAGAATCTCCTCTTTCTGACCTCATACTCATCACCGTAGTTGGCCCAGTAGTCCTCCAAATTTACTTTGTGGCTATATTCTCTGCTAGCCTTCTTTTGAGCCTCTCCTATGATTTCAAATTTGGATCTCCTGGAATGGAGAGATAGGCCAAGAGTACTCATTTCTTCCTCTGAAGCTTGGGCAGAACCAATTGAAGGACATACCTCTCCAGTGCCAATCCTTAGTGGAAAATCTCCACCAAATCCAATCCTATGTTTGTCCTTCTTGACAATGGCATCAAATTCACAAATTTTCCTGGTGACTTCCATCAATATAATGTGGTCAGTGGGGTACCTTGGAAGTCTATATGGGGCTGTCTGGCAGTCATCAATCCGAATGTAGGAGAAGGTTGGAAATTGAATAAACCAAGCTCCATATTTCTTGATAAGTTCCTTGGCTTGATCTAAAATTATGACATGCTCTGCTTCTTGAAGCACTTTGGTGATATGCATGGTAAATGCATCATTTTCTCTTCTATAATTCGAACCTCCCCAATGCAACTGAGGGAAAACCTCATAGATAATATCCTACCCAAAGGTACCCCTTGTATCTAATCCTCTGTAGGGGTGGAACCTAGCAAGTGCATAAACTAAATAGGAGGTCATGGTGAAGGTCTTTGTCTGCAACACATTGGACAATTTCTTGTGAATTACTTGGCTAATGACCCCTGCCCAATGGTAGTCAATTTTCTCCTGCTCCATCCTTACAATTGCATGGCACATCCAATTCTCAAATGTACTAGCAATCTTTAATCCAACCACCCTGCTAAGAAATTTGATGGCATCATAGTATTCCTTCTTGAATTTTGCCCTAAACAACTGCTTGGGAAAATTGGAGTAGTGTGACTTGGGTTTCTCCAATCAAGAATTGAATAGTTGTTGAGACTTCATGGTTTGGTCATCATAGAACTTCTGAGCTGCCTGAATGGTGAATCCCACCACATGATACCATTCCAGCATATCAAAGGTCCGGTCAATGGAGATAGGGTTAAGATTTACAATAACTCTCCCTTGAAGACCAATTATCCTCTGTGTTTCCTGATCATAATGCCTTGCACATTCAAGGACCAGCTCATAGCATTGCACTATTAAGGGGAAACCAGCCACATGGGACAGGTCTAATTCTTTCATTCTTCTAGTCACCAAAGGGGAATCCTTGGTCGCCATCCTTGCTTTAAGCTCTTCATAGTCCCAGAGGCCAACATTGGTATTAGTGACTTCTGATTAGATAGAAGTGATCTTACTTTCCAGGACCTTACTCTTAATGTCCAACTTGATCCTCTTTGTATCAGACAACAAGGAACCAACTACCATCCTACTTAATTCAGCCTGCATTCAACATGACAACATAATTAAAATCACAGGAAAGCAATGTTAATTCATCAAAACACCATTAGAATGCATCTCATATAATCAAGGTGTTGCTAAAATTCCTATAAAATGACCACAATGAATTTTGGATTTCAAGGCCACCCACAGAATCTAAGCCAGAGAGGAATTTTGGGAAATTCCAGTCTACTCGGATTCCAATGGAGTAACCAAGAAACACCTATTTAACCCCTAAATTTGATCATTTTTCATCAACAAACCATGTGGGAGTTCCAAATGTGACATGAAATAATCAGAAAATGCATTGAAAATCACCAACATGTCATGCTATTCAATATTCCTTTGCATTTCATCAAGTTTCAGGAAAATCTATGAGGGACGAATTTCTGCGAAGAACAAGCCAAAAAGGATTTTTGAGAAATCAGGGGAACACTGGATTTTAGAGATATCCAGCCTTCACGGACATCCATGGGTAGCACAAAGTTCTGAACCAAAGGAGAATCCAGAGTGATGGCTTCGGCATAAGTTAAGATCTCACGGAGAAGTCTCGGTGAAGGGGCAAAGTTACGCCGAAAGGTGCTATCGGAAAGGATCTCACCAAGACATGGTGGTTTCGGTGTGATGTCCCAGTGAAAAGGGACATAGCAAACATATTGGTATGAGCCAAGGGTGGTCGGGGTAAGGTCTGGGCGAAGGTTACATGTCCCACTGACCGGCGGGCCCAAGCAAACACCTCGGTATAACTTCAAGCTTTTGGTGGGAGGTCCCAGCGAAATTGAAATGTTCCGCCGACTAGGGTTAGGTTTACATTTGGCAAGAGGTCTCAATGAAAAGGTCCGGGGTCGCTAAAAATAGAAGGCCTCGCCACAACGTCCCTGGGAATGTTAGGAGTCTCCCCAAAGCAGAGGACTCGATGAAAGTGGGGAGCTCACTATAAAGTCCCAGTGAATGCGTTATGTCTTGCTGATGAAAAAGATCCATTGGCATAACCTCTTGTTGACATTGAGAAGCCATCCCAACAAAATATTAGGGCTCGCCAAGAGAAAAGATCTTGCTACAATGTCTTGGCGAATGACGGTAGTCACAGCGAATCCTGAAGGGATCGGCAAGAGTCAGAATTTCGCAGTAAGGTCTCAACAAAAGGTGGATGCTACGGAGATAGAAAAGAACATGACTCAGTGAAAGGTCTTGTTGAAGGACAGATGTCCTGGTGAAACAAAATGACTATCAGAAGAGCTGCTAGATCCCGCCATGACATCTTGGTGACCCGGGGTCTGTCTTGCCGAAGGCGAACATGAACAAGTAGGTAAATGAGAGATCTCCTCGTAGGGTGAGGTCTTAGCAAAAGAAAAGGTCTCACTAAAGGATATGGTTACAAGATCTCATCGGTGTAAAAATGATAGTGCCACAGCGACAAGACATGGACCAAAGAGGTCCCCTCAGTAAAACACAGGGCGATTGACATAAGGTCTCGCCGAAGATGAAAGGTCACAATGAAGAGACCTCAGAAGGGATGGATCATCCCAGACCACAACACTAAGGCATGATTTCACCTAGACACTTAACCCACTAAGGATTTCAAAAAGTTTAAACTAGGGAAAGCTAGGAATGGGCCCCTCATGAATTTTCTTTGCACTCTAGGGCCCGTTTTAAGATGAAATAACCAGACATGGCCCTGCCCTAGGTTTCAAACCTCACCATCCACCATTAGCACACAACCAAGCTCAAAATTTACTTACCTCCACTATTGAGTCACCACTAGGGTTTACTAATTACTCTTAGGCAAAATGCATCGAAATGCAAATGGATACAAGAACTCAAAACTCGCCTGGGAGATGACAAAGGGTGCAATACCGAATAACCCTAGCATGGAATAAGCAACTACGCCAGAATTTAAATCCCACAAGATTCACAATACCAACATGCCATTCATAATTCAATTCAATTCAAAGCAGAGCGATTAGGCACATACCATTACGGAGCGGGAATTGATCCCAGCAGTAGCAAGAGCCCACAACCAACACCAAAAAGAACGCACAAGAAACCACCACCAAATTAATCAAGTCAAAGCCAAATGCCCCAAAATGAAGTCAATCAATTGTAGAAAATCACTTCTTAGCTCAAATGATCGCAAACAATAGACATAATGGCGCAAAAGATCTCAGAAATCAATCAAAATCTAGCCTTCAAAGCATGTACGAAGCCATTAATGCCACAGACAAGATAGCCAGAGAAGGGAATTTGGGAAAATATGGATCATGCGGAAATCCACAAAGAAGAAAAATTCCCAAGTCATGGCGCAAAACTAGAGTCCAAGCAGAATCCGAGAAAATCTGACCAAGGTGGAAGATCCTGAATTAGGGAAAAGGCACGAAATCATCCAGAACTTAATATTTTCAAAGAATAACCTAGGGAAACACTTAGGCGTTCAAAATAGACGATAAAGCACATGCCTAAATAAGATAGAAAAAATGAAAGAAAAGGGCCAGAACACCAAAACCGAAGCGAAAGAGGGTCCTTGCTTCTAGCAGGGCGTGTGTGCGAAAAACTACACAACACAACCAACAATAGAATCAAGGACAAGATAACAAAAGGAGACCACCTTGGAAATATGAACAACCACAAAGGAAATTTACTCCTTTGGGAGAAACTCTTGAGGTCATTATGCATAAACTAGTCCAAATTAAGGAACCTCATCACTATAAATGACAAACCCAACTTTGAGGAACCTATCTTCAAACCCCCTTGATATAATGAGAATGATAAATGTGAATTTCACAAAATCAAGGGGCACACCACCAACAACTGCATGAGATTTAAGAACATTCTGGAAGATTTGATCAAATAAGGAAAGGTGGATGTTGAAACTCATCCCAAAAATAAAGACCTCAATATTTACAAAGATCTAATTCTTGACCATTCTAGGGGAAATAACAAAGGAAAAGAACAAGATTACCGTAAGGCTGCTTTCTCTTATGGCGAGGATACTTTTCTAGGACATATCTCTTGTTATGTCCATATTATCCAAATATTAACCATACGAGGAAGAGATCTTGAATGTAATGTGACTACTTGAAGGGGATGAGTAACAATCCAAGGAGCACCACCCCTAGTTAAAACCACATGTAAGTCATCAAAAGATCATAGCATTTTGGAACAACTCATGAAAACTCTAACCTTATTCTCCATACTTGAGGTCCTAAAACTATCACTAACACATAAAGAGATATTAGAGAAATCCCTCACCGAAATAATAGTCCTGAAAAACCTTGACATAGATCAGTTTCAATCCATGGTTGGAAATATCACGTCCACCAATCATTTAGTCTTTTCTAAGAAATAACTTTCAGATAAATCTTTCCAAAACTAAGCTCTTTATTTAGAGCTATGTGTCCACAAACATAAAGTCAAGAGGGTTCTTGTAGATAATGGTGTAGGGCTAAATATTTATGAATTAATTTTTTTAAAACAACTAGGATACTTTGATGATTTCATAGATAAGTGTAGACATCCAAAATATACTGATTGACATCATGCATCTGATCCTGACTTACTAACATTATTTCTTCCTAAATCATCCCTCGGTCTAACCATTTAATCAAATTCTCTTATCTGATTAAATTCATCAATATTTGTCTCCTAAATAAATCATCTTGTTTAATCAAGTCACTTTCTCTTGTTAATTAAATCAATCCATCTGATATAATTATCCCTATTTAATTAAATAATCAATTTATTTGATTAAATCTCTAAAGTCTATCCATTAAATTAAATAAATTAAAACCTTATTTGATTTAATCTAACACCATCCCTTTTAATTAAATAAATCAAAATATTTGTTTAATTAGCCCCTTATCATATTCCTCTCTTATTTGACTTAAATAAACCCATAAATTTGAGTCAAATAAGTCACATCATCTAATTTGTTGTTAAATTAATTAAACCCTTGATTAATTTAACCTCATCTCATGTCACATCCTCTAGATAATGCAAGTTGCACATGAAAATAGATTTAATTCATTTATTAAATCCCTATTTTCCCTCACATGGCATCTTTTGGAATATTCTCTCAATTTGAATTCAAAATTTCCAAGTCAAAATGTACATCCAACAATGTAATAAATTCATCTTACATGTCCTTTTCCTTGAGCCAAGTGGCATTTATTGCATTTTCCCTTCCCTCTCACATGTCATTTCAACAAATTTGAATTTCAAATATTGGCATTTATTGGCACAAACCCCAAATCTTGCACAACCATCATCCATTCATAGCTTGACAAGTGGCATCATATCCTTGGATGAAAGTTAGTCCCACATTGCTCAAATTTGGGCTTTCATTCATCGTGAAATCCTATAAATGAAGAGCTCCTCTCCTCATTTCATCATCCACAATTTGAGTAAAGTTACCATGCTCAAATATCTATCAAGTTTCATACCATTGAGTTCTTAGCTAGGTTCTTTTGCAGATTTAGCTTGGATTCTTCATCATTCATCATCAAAAGTGGATCAAAGTTCATCATCAAGTCTACATATCGAATCTTGCATCTTAGGGATTGGGAAAGGGCCAAATTTTCACATCAAATTGGCACCAATTCCCCCATGGGATTGAGAGTTTACATGCTTAATTAGGATTCAATCTTGTTTTTGTTATTTCATTGTGTTCTTCATCATTTTCTTCCTAATTTGAGCTATGTTAATGAATCTCATGGGGAATCCATGTTTAGGCTTGCATTTCCTTGTTTAACTTGTTTAATCATGTTGTTTTGTAGGTACTTAGGCTTGGGTTCACACAATAAGAACAAGAGCATTACCATCAAAGCATATGAAAACATGAAGCACAATTCATAAGGGACAGTCAGTATACCCATTTAGATAGGATAAATGATAATAGAAACTACTTGTCAAGTATTGGATCTTGAGCTTCCATACAACCTTATTTTAGGTCGACCATGGGTACACACTTTGAAAGAAGTACTGTTTACATTCCATCAATGCCTAAATTTTTCTCATGAGAATAAGGAAATTACCATATATGCCAACCTTGAACCTTTCGATTACTATATGATATTGAAGGAAAAGTATAGAAAAATCCAACAAATACCCAACAATGATATATATTTTCACTCCTTTTCATACATTGACCCAACATCTCTAGCTTCATCCTCTACTATGCCATCACCAACTGAGGTACCTAAATTTGATACCAAGATCCAATTACTTGACAAGGGTATCAAAAAATATCATTGCAATCAAGCCTTTTGTATTGGAATGCTTCCCCTAGCACCAAAGATTTATGGAGGCCCGAAGGAGAACAAATATGTTCAACTAGTAATAATGATAGTCAAACCTACGATCTTTACCAAGTGGGAAGATATGAAAGATGAGGAAAGATTCAAAGAGGACCTCTTGTCAATGATCTACATAGAACAAGAAGAACCAAAACAACTACAACCCCTTCCCATTGATCCTAGTAGCAAAGGGTATCAAATGTCTAAAAAAATGGGATACATAGGAAAAGGTGGCGTCGGGCAACACAAACAAGGTATATGGGAACCTATTATAGTGGAGAAAATAAAGAAGAACAAGGGACTAAGCTATGGTTTGATAGACGTGGTTACTCGATGATCCGGTGGATATTTTCAGTGAAAATTGAAGTGTCTCATTTCTCTCCAAAATCAGCACCATCAGAAAGAGCTCGACATTTTGCTTCCAATGCAACTCGAACGGAGTGAAAAGGAGTCCATTTGTGCAAGTTATGGCCAGTCAAACCTCGGGTCAAACTGGAATCAGGGGTATCTAGAAGGCGAAAAAAATGGCATCGTCAAAAATCAATGAAACTGGCGTCATCGCGAAGAGCTTGTCGAGACGTTTCTGACGGTGTTCGTTTCATCAAAATCCGACATTGTATGCGAGAGTTATCAGTGGTCAAAGTTTGCAGTTGACTTTTTGAGGTGGACCGTCGAATGCTGACGTCAGCATTCCGTACTGTACGGATCTGACGCCAGCATTCCATACTGACGGACTGTGAAATGGCCAAATCGGAATTGACATGTGGCTTCCACGTTGGCATTGTACGGACCAATCACATAGCGACACATGTCATCCGTACGTCTAGTCGCAGATCATAGCACGTTGGCATTCCAGTCGATGCCACATCATCGCCTAGTCAGCAGGCCACGCAGTTGACACGTCATCATGCCACGCCTGTTCCACGTCATCGGCTAATCGGCAGACACGTCGACATCCATCATCTCTGTCAGGGAATGAAGTGTTGACACGTGGCATCATGTATTCCATTAGCATCCCAGTCAGCTAGCACGATGGCATCTGAGTCAGCAGTTATGTCGTCGAGTTTATCCAGTCAAAGCTTGCCACGTGGCACCCTTCTGGTGCGGCACGTGGACTTGTCTTCTATCGACGACGAGCAATTCTTTGTTATGTTTGTTAAAAGGAGTAGAGGGGATTTGAACCCCTACCACTCACCCCCGAAATGTCCGCGACCACCGTTGCACCAAAGCCAACGCTTTCAACTATGAGTGGCGACAGTTTTGTTTTGTTATGTTATTTTCAACAATTGGTTGCCAAAGACCCGACGGCCGGGAGTTGAACCCGGAACCGCCGGGCCCAACAAAATGCGGGCGACCGCTACACCATTCGACGATTTCAAAATGTGTTTAGCATCGGTTGTATTTGTTGACTGTCCAAAAACCGAATGCCTTATAAAAATAAAAACAAACTCTCCTACTCAAAAATTAAAACAACAATAATCCTTTTTAAGGATTAACCAAAATCTTCCAAAACAGAATAAGCCCGAGGGAAGTATTATTGAAGGGCTTAAATTTATTTTTGGGGATTTATTAAAGATTTATTATGTAAAAAGGGGATATTTTGAAGATTTTTATGTGTAAAAGGGAGATTGTTAAAGATTTTATGTATTTTGGAGAGATAAGGAATATTTTGTAAATCAATTGGTTAAAGGCCAAATTGAGTTAATTTTATGTATAAAAAGGGGGTGAGAGATGAGAGTGGAAATGAAGTTGTTTTCAGGTGATGAAGTCTTGAAGCTGTGGTGACACGAAAGAGAGGTCTTGTGGAGATTCTTTGAGTCATTCCTGCACGTCAGTGCGCTGTTATGCTGCCGAAGTGCTTGGAGAATGATTGTGGTGCTTTGTAATTGATTTTTGGAGTTAATCGGATCGGTCTCTCTATTGGAGTGGACCCGGAGACGTAGTCCTTAGGGACGAACTTCGTTATCAACTGTTTGCACTTCTCTTCTTCTCTCTCTTTCTTTCTCTCATTTCCTTCCTTTCTGTTATAATCACCTTATTATTACTTTCATTTTGTCATTTCCATAAGTTAATTTTGATTTAATTAACTTGAAATAATCATTGTAAAGCATTGTAAAAGTTAAGCATTTAAATACTGCAATCTAGTCTAGATCCTATATAGATCACTCGAAACACTAGATGTCCCTCTTTGGATAAAGGATCTCCTTCTATTAACATTAAGAAATTTGACACCTACCATCTTATAAATAACAATTTACCAATCAAGGACCTATTTGAATGCTTTAGCATAAGTATAGTCCCTACCTGACCAATCAAACCTATACTTGAAGATTATACTCATGAAATATGCTCTAACGAGTATGAATGGGATTCCCTTCCTTCTAGTGACAATGACCTAGATACCCAATGGGAGAATGATACCATAGCTATATTCACCATTTCAAGAAATTTCGTAAGCTTTACAAATAACGATGAAAACCTACCCCTCTACTAGCCACAATTGATAGATTGGGACCAACAACATCATATGATGATTTTGGACACATTCCAAAATGATGAGGCCATTGCAGAGTTTATGGGACTTTGAACTGATATACCATCAAGAGATCATAAAGTAGAGTTTGTCATGGGACTTGAAGAGGAAGCATATTTTGGAGGGGAGATTATAGCCTCTAGTCGCAAAATTGAAAAGGACAATGTAAAAATCAAAATGAGATCCCCTAGGGAAGACCATGATGTGACTTTATTAGATCCTAAAATGAGAAAAATAAAGGACAAATCTAAGGGTGAAAACCTCTCTGAGGTACCCGAAGATGGAGGATTCAATCTCCCCATTTCTGAATATCAAGAGAATTTGACACTCCTAGTTGAAGAAGTTGAACCTATCAATGTTGGAACATTAGAAACACCTAAAATCACAAATCATGCAACATCACTTGATCCTGAAGAAAAGGTGAACTTCTCAGCATTTATCAATGAAAGGAAAATAAACTTCGCATGGACATATGTAGACATTCCAGTGCTAGATCTAGCATTGGTCGTACATCACCTAGACATATTTCCTGGAGATAAATCCATTAAGAAAAAACTACAAAAGATGCATCCATAGATAACACTTTTGGTAAAAGTAGAACTATAGAAACTGCTGATGTAGGCTTCATTAGACCAATTGATTATGCTGAATGGGTGTCAAATCTAGCATTGTTATCAAATCCCACTAGGGGCATAAGCATTTGCATGGAATTTTGAGATCTAAAAAAATATTTCTTGAAAGATTAATTCCCTCTTCCTAGCATAGACATGATAGTGGACCTAATTGCAGGGCATGAAATATTATCACTAATGGATAAATTCTTTGGATATAATCAGATTAAGCTATCCCCTTATGATCAACATAAAACAACATTCACTTGTGTGTGGGGGACATTCTACTAGAACGACATGCCATTCGGTCTAAAAAATGAAGGGGCAACCTATCAATGAGCAATGATTACAACCTTTCATGATATGTTGCATACAACTATGGAAGATTATGTGGATGAAATACTAGCGAAGTCCATCAAAAGAGAAGACCATTTGACCAACCTAGAAAAAGTGTTTGATAGACTTGAACAATACAACTTTAGGCTCAATCCAAAAAAGTGTGTAATCAGAGTAACATATGGAAAACTGCTAGGGTACATAGTATCAAGAAGAAGCATCAAAGTAGATCCTACAAAGGTAAAATACATATTAGAAATGCCTCCTCTAAAGACATTAAAGAAGCTATGAAGTCTACAAGGGAAACTACAGTCCATTAGGTGATTCATTGCACAATTGGCAGACAAGTGTCATTTGTTCACCCATTTGCTACACAAAGACATCGCATTCAAGTGGGATGTTAGATGTGATCAAGCATTCCAAAAAGTCAAAGGGTATGTACTCATTCCTCTAGTATTAATACCCCCTATTCTAGATAAACAGATGATCATCTCTGTCTCTACAACACAAGCAACATTTGGAGCTCTCCTAGCACAACAAGATAAAAATAACAAAGACTAGTCTACTATATCAGCTGAACACTAGTGGGCTCTGGATTGTACTATTTTCCCATAGAAAGAACATGTCTATCTGTATGCCTATCTATTATCTTTGTGGTATAGAAGTTGAGACACTACATCTTGAATAGACAAGTAAAGATGATCTCAAAAGTAGATCCACTAAAGTATTTATTGAAAAAATCAGCTCTAACAGGAAGAATTGCTAAATGGGTAATGATACTAAGCAAGTTTGACATAGAGTACACAAACAAGAAAGCTATCAAAGGATAGATCATACCAGATCAACTAGCAGAAGCACCAATCGAAGATGACCATCCACTAATAGAAAAGTTCCTAGATGAAAAATATTACTAACAAAATAAACAAGCCATTAGACAATGTATTTTGACGGATCCCATACTCACCACGACTTAGGAGTAGGGATCTTATTTCTCACACCACAAGGAGATAGCATATCTAAGGCTTATAAAATTGCTTTCTCATGTACAAAAAATATCTCAGAATATGAAGCACTAATCATAGGACTCAAAATGGCCATAGAATGGAGGATAAAAGAACTCTAGGTTTATGGAGACTCTCAACTAGAAATCATACAAGTAAATGATGAGTATCAAACAAAGGATTGCAAGATGATGTCATATAAAAGAATGGTAGATAGTTTCAAACAATATTTTGTTATCATTTCCTTTGAATAGGTTACCCAGATCAACAAAAAAGTAGTTGATGCTATGGAAACAATTGGTTCTCTTCTCGATATTCCACAAAACATTCTTATGTACAAATTCCTTGTGGAGCAACTGCTCATACCAAAATTCGATATCCTAGAATCAAAATTGGTTTGTGATGTTGTTGGTCATAACTCACCATGGTACCAAGATACATTTGACTATATCCAACATGGTATCACACCTCCTAACTTGACAACAAACCAAAAGAGAACCTTTGCCCATAGGACTTCCCAATTCACAATCCTAGGAGACACCTTATATCATCAAAGTTTAGATGGTACTCTACTATGATGTCTTAACTTAGAAGAAGCACAAACCGCCCTACAAGAGGTACATGAAGGTGTTTGTGGGTGCTACTTTAGTGGAACTAACCTAGTACAAAAGTTATTGAGAACAAGGTACTATTGGCCTTCCATGGAACAAGAATGCATTCAATATTCTAGAAAATTCCACGTCAAAGTCAAAAGAACATAGTGACCTTGTTCATGCACTAGCATAGGAGCTGAGACCTATCACAACACCATGGCCTTTTTTGAAGTGGGGATTAGAATTGGTAGGTAAGATATCTCCTGCTTCATCAAATGGGCATAAGTTCATTATCACTACAACTGAATATTTCATGAAGTGGATAGAAGTAATTCCATTAACATACATCATAGAGAAACAAATATCCAAGTTCATCTTGAATCATTTAATTTTTCAATAGGAAATTCCCCAAATCATCATAATGAACAACAAAACCCCATTCAAGAAACAAGATGTCCATGAACTTTGCTCTAAGTTTGCTATCTAACTTAGATTCTCAACACCCTACTACCCCCAAGGAAATGGTTAGGCTGAAGCGTCTGATAAAACCATCTTGAAAATACTAAGAAATACTATTAATGATACTGGCCATAATTGGAATTTTCAACTAAATCCAACCCTATGGGATTATTGAACCAGTATTCGTACACCTATAGGTTGCACACCTTTTTCCTTGGCCTATGGATCTGAAGTTGTTTTACCTATAGAAGTTAAAATTCCCTCACTGTGAGTATCCCTAAAAGGAATGGTCAATAATGAGGAATATTAGGTGTCCAGATTGAATGAGTTCAAACTTTTAGATGAAAGGAATTTGAGTGTATTAAACCATCTTCAGGTTCACTAGAATTAGCTCAAATGAAGCTACAATAAAAAGATAAAAAATAGAAACTTCCAAATTGGTGACCTAGTACTAAAAGAGAACCAAAAGATCCAATTGAATCAGGATGGGAAGGGGAAGTTTGAACCCAACTAGCTCGGTCCTTTTATTGTCACAACAAGCTATGATTTTGAAGCTTATCAATTGGCTACTCCTAAAGGAGAAAATTTAGCTGAATCACTAAATAACAACCATCTTAAAAGGTTCTATACTTGAACACATCAAAGTATCTGAGCAAAAAAATTCAAAAAATAAAAAAATTAAAAAGAAAGAAAAACAGTAAAGAGAAATAAAATGTTCTTTAAGTGAAAACCACTTTGTGACACTTCTAGGATAGCTACCATAGTGAAAACCTATGAAAAAGATGCTTTGTTTGAATAAGATTTGTACTATTATCTATCAACACTATCTAAAGCATCCACCCATTTACCCCATGATAAAACGTGCACACCAACCATGGTGTGATGACTGATCAAGTGTCAAACCCTATTGTACCATCAATATTTGTATCCCTAATGAGGGTAGTCTTGTCTCAAACTAGGGGAAACTTCCCAGAACTAGTAGTGGATTGGAATCATGTAAATCCCATCACAGTAAAAAACTATCAAAATCAAAAATAGAAAAAAAAAAACAAAATCCAAAACAAAGTCAAAAACATCAAAATCCCAAAAACATATTATGTTTTGAGTCAACACCAGTCGAACTACATGGTCTCTATGTATAACATAGGCAAGGATTATCTCTGATCAGCCCTGAGGCCTTAGGTTAGTCCCCTTAGGTTTCTATCATGCTTTCTTTTAACTTAGTCAAAAATTCAAAATCAAAAAATATTCACAAAATAGAAAAAAGTCATAAACATGTTCTTATCAAACCAAGTGAACTACAAGCCTTTGCTTGGATAATGTAGGCAAGTCCATCATAACTAATGATCTCCTAAGGCCCTAGGTTATTCCCACAAAATAAAAAACATTTGTAAAAGATAGAAAAATTCAAAAACAATGTCAATCAACATAGTTGAACTACGATGTATTTGCGTTTGTCACATAGGAAAGGCTAATCTTTGATCAGCCCCCAAGGAACTAGGTTAGTCCCTTTAGGTTCCCCTATTTAATTTGATAACCCCAAAAGCAACAAAAACAACATCAAATAAATTTAAAAAAACCAAAAAGGTCCTACCCCCATTATTACCAACTACAATAAACTTTTCATCCATAATAAACAAATCGTCACCACCACCCTTTGCCAACACAAAAAACAAACAAAATGAATGTCCAAATCAAAAATTCCAAAGAAAGACCAAAAATATTAGAAAACTATCAAGAGAAAACAATGCCTAAGTATAGACTACCATACCCACTTGAAAATCATATCAACAATCCTAAACATGAGTCTTAATGGATAAAACATTCCTACAATGGAAATCATAAATGGATTTCATCATGAAATATTAACAACTATGGCAAGTGATACTGCAACATTGTTTATCTTTTTATAGTCTTATCTTTTTGATTTATCATCATACCACATTCCTAGGATATCTCAAGGATGTCCATAAGGATTTAGAGAAGAAGGAATGATGGCATTAATTGTCAATTTTTGTTAGTTTTGTTTATAAAATGTTTTTTTGAGACTACCACGGTGAATACTTGCTTTGTTTGGTGTATGTAAGTTGTTTTGAGACAATTCTTGTAGCAATTGCATGTTAGGTATTTCAAACCTAAATGTGGAACTGGCTCAAATTTTTTTAAGAAAACTCAACCATATACTTTAATAGGGTTTCCATATGTCTGGTATGAGCAAGAATATTCTTTGCGTGCCAAGTCAAAGTCCACACAATTGATACAAATCCACCTTGGTTATTAATACCCCAGTGCATCATGTCTTTTTGCTCCATCAAAAGGATTGTTAAAGATACAAAGCCTCTATGCAAGCAAAAGAAACTCATCAATAACTAACAACATCAAATTTCTATCCATTATCCAACATTTCTTCTAACTAACAACATCCATCCTTAAAAAAAAATTATTCGATATAACTAACAAACTCTTTCCCGCTCCTCTGGTTTGAATTGTCTACACGCATGGTAGAATTTTCATTGGGGGTACCCCATAGTGCCCCCCATCCTCTTTTGACTAGATTCTTGCCACAACACATGTTTTGCCATCCTTAGGGGTCTCTCATGTGTTTTTTGCTACTGGGGATCCCATGGTTCCTTGCCTGCCTACTATTAAAGTTTTTGTGACTCCTTTAACTTCGGTGTTAAAGGGATGGAAAGACATGTTGACTAACATGAGCCTAGCTACTAAGTGTCCCTTTCCTTGCCTTGGTGAAACAATCTCTTTCTTGGGAATTGAATTCTCTATCCCTGAAGCTATTAGCAACACAATTGTTTCTTCCATGGAGAAAGTGATGGTCGAGGAGTACTTATCCTTTCAGCCCTTTGTGGATATGGTTAGGAGATGGGATTCTATGAAATGGAATTTGAAAGGTAGTGTGAGTGTCTATGCCATGGTCGGTGGACTAATCCTATTCAAGTTCACGATTGAGGAGGACTTGATTTCTATGCTCTCTTTAGGTCCTTGGGTCTATGGAAAGCATGGGTTGTCATTGTGCCACTGGAAATCAAGGTTAGACCCTATTGTTGATCTCAACAAGTTGTCTCCTGTTTGGGTGCATCTCCTTGGGCTTCCTCTGGAATACTAGGATGACCTTGTTTTTCAAAGCATTGGTGATTCTTTGGGCTAGTTCATCACCTCCAAATCTATCACTAGATCCATGTCTAGGTTAGTTTTTTCTCGCTTCAGTGTCAACATTGATATAAATAAGACCTTACCCAACTATGTGAAGCTATGTTCCATATTTGGATCTTGGACTCAACAAGTTTGATATGAGAATGTAGTGATTTATTGCCAAAAATGTGCTAAACTGGGCCACCTTATTACAAACTGCAAGTCCTTGGTTAGACACAACCCTAGCCCTAGTGAACCTTTGGAGGAGGTCCCCACTAACTGCTACCCCTTTGAATCTGATATCCTTAAGATCATTGAGTCATCGGCTAAGGCTGGGCTTGCTGACCTTGTGATCCCGATGAATTTTCCTAATGATTTGGTCTTGGTTGAATTTACTTTGGAGCTCAATGGTTCCTCTCCCAACAATGTTCTGGTGTGTAAGTCCCCTGCCCACTACTTGACTCTAGAGTACTACTGGGATCTGGGGTTACTATGGAGAAGCATCTTTCCCCTAAGGCTATTGAAGTCGAGGAAGGTGAGATTCGTGATGAAGGAGTGAAGAAGGAAATTCTTGGTCTTGGACAGAATGGGATGGTCATAGTGCCTCAGGCACAAACTATGGAACAAGAGTTCTGGTCAAATCCTAAGAAGAAGGGTAAACAAAAGAAAGCAGATGTGGGATTTGAATCCAAACCTAGTAGACCCAATCAGTAGCAGACCAAGAACATAGAGACAACAAAAGAAATAGTGATAGGTAAACAAGGACATTGGAAGTGTCCTCAAAGAGAGCTTCAAAATGAAAGTCCTTTCATGGAATGTGAGAGGGTTAAATAGCCCTCACAAGCAGTTGGCCCTAAAGAATTATGTGCTAGAACACAATATTGATCTTTTACTCCTACAAGAAACCAAGATGAAGAAAACTAATTTTGAACCCATAGCTAGGTATATTTGGTCAAACACCCTCTTTGATTGTAGTGATGCAGATTGGGCTTCAGGCAAGCTATCTGTGATGCGGAATCCCATTAGGATTTTTGGTTATGAACTATTCAAATGTAGGAATAGTGTGGGTGTCAAGTTCTCCAATGCTAGGGTTCTTGGTTTTTGATTAACATTTATGCCCCCAATATTAGGAATGCGAGGAAAACCCTCTAGAAGGAATTATCTAACTGGATTTTGGCTAATAGGGAAGCCCGATGGTTGGTGGTTGGTGATTTTAAATCCACCCTTTACCCCTCAGAGAAGTGCAGAGGACTGATTGATTACTCTGACAACATATTTGATTTGAATGACTTCTTGAATTGTATCAACTTGGTGGATGTTGAATTACAAGACTAGTCTTGTACTTGGTCTAATAGATTCCTTAGGGTTGGTCTAATCCAGGCTCGTCTTGATAGATTCCTTTTTTCTCCCAATTGGATTTCCTTACTTAATGCTAATCTGTTGGCTCTGCTTCAAACTATTTTAGACCACAATCCTTTATTGTTCATCCTAAATGAATACACTACAATGGGTTCATTCCCTTTCCATTTTGAGATTATGTGGAACTCTCATCTGGATTTCAGGAATAAAATTGCTACTTGGTGGAATGTCCTTGTGCATGGTTCAACTATGTTCAGGATCTTCCATAAGCTCAAACACATCAAAAATATGGTAAAGGGGTGGAACAACTAGGTGTTTGGAGATGTGTTTTATCAAAAAAAATTTGGCTAACAAGCTTTGTGAGATACAAAAGAGGATGGAGGAAGGAGATACCAGTATTCAAAATTGTCAATAGAAGATGGTTGAGTGCATGAAATGGGAGAAATTTTTTGAAGAAAGAAGAAGTATTCTAGAAGAAGAAATTTGGAATTCAATGGTTGACTGAGGGGGATCAAAATACATCTTTCTTCCCTGTTTCAGCCCTTAAGCATAGGAAACAAATTAGATAAAAAAGTTAAAAAAATGAAGTAGGGGATGTTGTTTCTACTCCCATTCAAATTGGTCTTTTGGCTACTGGTCACTTCCAATGGGTTTTATTGACCCCTCTTGAGGCTCCCAGTCCAGTGTTGGATGATTTTTGTTGGAACCACTTCCTAATCCTATATATTGGAAGGATAATGATTCTATTATGGGGTCTATTACTCCTAAGGAAGTATGGATTGTTGTGTTTAGTATGGGTGTTTTTAAGGTCCTTGGACCCGATGGTTTCCCCTTAGTTTTCTTCAAAATATTTTGGGATGTTGTGGGGGAGGACCTTACACTAGTAGCAAGGGATTTTTTCAATTCTAGAAAAATTATCAAATAGCTAAACCACACCTTCATTTCCCTTGTCCCTAAAATTGATGAACCGTAGACCCTGACAAATTTTTGCCCCATCAACCTTTGTAACACTGTTTATAAGATCTTTTCCAAAATCCTGGTGAACCACTAGAAACCCCTCCTAGATAAAATGATAAGTCCAAGTCAAAATGGATTTGTTTTGGGTCACCATATCTTGGATGTGGCTATTACCACTCATGAAATTTTACATTCTATGGATAGGTGTAACAATGCTAGTATGGTGTTTAAGCTTGATATTTCTAAAGCTTACAATAAAGTCCTATGGAAATTTCTTTCCAAAGTCCTTGATAAGTTCATCTTCAATCAAAGAGTAATCAATATCATTTTGGAATGCATAACCATGGTAAGGTATTCTATTTTGGTCAATGAAGTGCCCCATAGTTTCTTTGCGGCTAGGAGGGGTATTAGATAGGGGGACCCCCTCTCCCCATATTTTTTCATAATGGTTGCTGATGTTCTTAGTAGGAATGTTGCTTGTATGCTATTGGAGGGCTCCATCAAAGGTGTCAAGTTGGCCACCACTCTTGACCATGCTACCATTCAATAATTTATAGACGACACTATGTTATTTGGGAAAGCCTCAATTGTGGAAGCCAATAAATGGAAAAGTTGCCTCAATATTTATGTGGTTTGTTTAGGCCAGTCATTAATTATAATAAAAGCATGATCTATTTATTTAACTGCACTCTTGGTCTGCATGATCATGTGACTATTGTTTTGGGATATGTGAGTGCCTCACTTCCTTCAATGTATCTAGGTCTCCCTCTCACTATTAAGGAAGTCTCTCCCAATTTCTGGAATACTATCTTTGAAAGGATTCAAATGAAGCTTGTAGGGTGGAAAGATTCAATCATGAGCCAGGCTGGTAAACTACAACTCCTTACTGCTTCCCTTTAGGGTACTCTGGTTTATTTCCTCTCTATGTTCAAAATGCCTAGTTACATTGCTGAAAATTTTGAAAAGATCCAAAGAGTCTTCCTCTGGTTTGGTATTGAGGAAAAGAAGAAGATGTCTCTTGTTAGTTGGGAGAAGGTGTGCCTTCCTAAATATGGGGGAGGGCTGAGCATTAGGAAAGTTGAGTCTAGCAACAAAACCTTGCTTGCTAAGGTGGAGTGGGACTAGTTAAGGATAAAAGTATTGGTGTAGAATAATGAATGCCAAATACCTGGGAGACTATCCCCTAATCAGGTTTATTTTGAATGATCACCCCCATGGCTCCTTAGCTTGGAATAATATTTGAAAAATGAAGAAGTTGCTTTAATCAGGTCTAAGATGGAAGCTTGGTAGTGGCAGTTGTATTCGCTTCTGTGAAGACCCTTGGCTATTTGATTCCCCTTTGGCCATTTTTGAGTTTAAAAACCCGATGGAACCTACAATTTGGTTCTTTGGTAGGAATGTTGAAGATAATTTCTTTTGTTATTTGGAAAGTAAGGGAAACCTTTCTGAATAGTATATTTTTGGCACCATGTACTTCTCTTGCTCTTCTAGGGTTTTTCACCTAAAAGGAGAGAGGTAGGGCCAAAAATGCTAAGGGGTTCATTCAAATTATGTTATGTGTGATGTTATCTAAGCTAAATGAAGTAAACTAAATACAATTAAGTGATCTAAATGAATGATTATGAATGCAAAACTGATATTTAAACTATGTTCAAAAACACACTATTATATGCAAACAATGAACTAAAAGATGAATGAATGCAAAACAAAAAGAAATGGGATGAAACAGAGTGCACCTGGGAAATATTTGAGAAATTTGGAATGTCTTCAATTCTTTTTGAAGTTACAAAAAATCAATAGTGGGACTCATTCACCCAGGGTGGTGAATTAGTCCTGCTGTTGGTGAAATCTGTTGGGTATCAAGTTTTTGACTATTGGGATCTGGAATTTGACAAAATCTAGATTTTCACTCTTAAGGTGGGACTCATTCACCATTGGTGGTGAATTAGTCCTCTCCCAAAATTATGAGAAATCAAGAGACAACTCTACAACACCAGATCTGGAAATGTCTGCTTGTCGGGTTGTTGAAGTCAATTTTATAGGAAATGGATATAAAACCTTCTCCAAGCTTGAAATAGAGTTGATTTTACTTGAAGCACCTAGTTGACTTGTTGACCACTCTTCAATCACCTAAATGCTTGTAAAATCTACATACAAAGGTTTGCAAACACACATGCAAGAGGGGAAAAATGGTTGAGGGTTAGCAAATTATAGGGGTTTTCCTTGGTCAAACACCACTTTGGTAATCAAACCCTTAATGAAATAATGAAATGCAAGAGAATGATAAAATAACAACATGCAAATGCTATCAACTTACCAAACCCTTGATGAAGAAAATTTGAAATTGTGTCAATGGATGCTCCAAAATGCTTGAATAGTGCTTGATAATATGTTGTAAGATGCTTGAATGCTTGAGATGATGTGTGAATGAATAGGGGTTAGAATGGATGTAAAGAAACTTCTTTATACAATCTTGTGCCTTAGTAACTCATTCATACCTCATCACAGGTTGACATCAAGTTATTTTGAATAAAAATCAAAAAGGAAATTTAAAATATTTTGAATGTGGAGCCAAGGGGGACTCATTCGCCACACATGGCAAATGGGTCCCACCTAGGACCTAAAAATGGGTGTCAAGAATTATCTTGCATTTAATGTTTTTTGTTAGGCTTACATTCAAAAATACACTTGATTAAAGCTTATAAGGGCATAAAAGGGTCAAATAAAGCATAAGAAAGGGGTAAATAGTGAAGTTATGCCTAGAGAAGCATGAAATCTTATTACAAGACTTTACAACACTTCAAAATAGGACTTGATTAGTAATTAAAGGATGATTTTTAGGTGAATTGTAATGAATAGAGTCTAGAAGAGTGTAGAAATGCTTTACAACACTTCACAACACCTTCACAAGATGTCATTATTTGAATTTTAGTACCTAAATACGCATGTTCAAGCCATGTTACATCATAAAATCAGAGAAAAATAGATCAAACATCATGAAACAAGACCTAAAAGGCCATGAAAATGGCAAGGGGCCATTTTTCTATAGTACACTTTCCATCAGGACAACTTACTTTTTTTTGTTGGACAAGGGCTCTTAGAGTAGGATTTGGAAACGGGTTTGGAATTGACACTTGATTCTAAAAATAAATTTCTTCTAGTGGATGGCTTGTCATAATAGAATTATAACCCAAGATAATGTAAAGAAAATGGGCTTTCAGATCCCAAACAAATGTATGTTATGCAAAAATAATGAAGAGTTGGTGGATCACCTGTTACTACATTGTCCTTATGCTATTGAGGTTTAGGACCTCTCTAGACCTTGAATCACGATTTAAAATCCTTTATTGAAGGTTGGATTGGACCCTTTCAACATCCTCTCCCCATGGAAATATTGAGGAAAACTACCCCCATCATCTTCTGGTGCCTATGGAAAGAAAGGAACAATCGGATCTCTAGAGACATTGAGAGGAGCCCCAAGGAGGTCTTTGGCATTGGGTCCAGACTTATTTATGAAAGTATCTCCCTATTCAAGTGGAAACCACCAAACATTTCCCCTACTGATTAGGATATCAAAATGAAAAATTCTCGGAACATTAAACTTGGGACCAACTCCTTTGATAACTCCAAGTCCCTAGCTAGGAAAAACAAGTTATTTAAAAACATTTGAGTTTGGGTTGGTTTAAACTAAATTTTGACACTGCGGCCAAGGGGAACCTTGGTATAGCTAGTATTGGTGGTGTTATAAGGGACTGCAAGGGCAACCTGGTTGCTAGGTTTATTGGAGGAATTAGCATTCATTCTTCTATGATGGCTAAGTCACGAGCATTGCTCAAGGGTGTTAAGATCGTTGTCACTATGGGTATAAAAAAATAGATATTGAAGGGGAATCTAAGACTGTGATTGACTCTATTAATCATGGTTGGTTGCTTGGTTGGAACATCAGGGATATCTTACTAGAAATAAATTTATAAGTCTCAAAATTGGAAAGGAAGTGCTTGATTCACACCTATAGGGAGAGCAACTAGGTTACCGATGGTATGACCAACTTGGGTTCCACTTGGAGTCTGTGCAAGTGTTGGAAAAGGCTTGAGGTGCTACCAAAAAATGTACAAGGATTAATCTTTGTGGAGTGGAGGAATATAGCCACTTAATGATGGTTAACAAGGGTATTTATTATAGGTACATGTGACACTAAATGTTGGGAACTTGGATGACGAGGACTAGACTAGGTGAGGTGGCGAGTTTAAAGTGGGTTGCCATGTGGTTACTTTATTTCATAACTATGTATGGTGGGGTCCTTAGCCTTTACAAAAAGTCCTTTCAAATGTACTACATATCCTATCAAATCTCCTGGAATGTGTGTAATGTGATGTTCATAACCAGTTTATTTAATAATTTTCCAATTTAAGATATCTTATGATAAACATAAGATCTGTTGAAATGTACTTAAAAATTTCAAATCTTCCCCTCATGGATTAAAGGCCTAGGGAAATGTGTAACTTCAATGAGACCTTTAGCACAATGGGTATTATTTATCTGGATTTAATTTTTATGGCTTATTGCCTTAAATTTTGGTTCTTAAGTGATGATTATGGCTTCACAGAGTTGGCACCATTGGGAATGACTGCTGAAGCGTGTAAACGTCAAATTGATTTTATTATGCCTTACTATCATGGATGGTGGAGTAGTGATAGTTTAAGAAAGGGTAAATTCATTAGAAACCAATCCATTTTCTAGCTAACTTTGTTTCTTTGGGCCAGTTCTTATGTGTTGTAGGTCAATATGGTTGGTGATAGGGTAAAGACCAAGCCAGATAACTATGAGGAATTTTGTAGGGACCCCATAGCTTGGCATATTTTTATGTAGGGAGGTTTGGTACCACTTTTAGAGAGTCTTGTGGGCCACAATGAGAAATTGTCAGCCCAATTTGCTGGTTTGTGTAAGTATAGGTAGGCTACCATGGGTGGCATTTTGTTTGAGGTGGATGAGGAAGTGATTGGTAAGGTGAAAAGCCTCTCTTTTGATGGAAAAAAATACAAAAGTTAGACCAAAATGTAAGACCTAGAGAGTCTCAATGTCTTCTTCAAGGGCAACAACAAGCCAGTTAAAAAGTAGTCAGGTTTCAACCGTGAGGCTTTGCCAAAATCCTAGGACAAGGTGTGTCTTGTTCTTAAGAAATATTTTACTTTAAAAGGTAGATAAAAGGTGTTTTAATTTACAATTTTCTACTGTTAAATCACCTATGCAACAAAATTATCCTCAACTTTCCTTTCTTTTTATTGGCTTCCTTGGAAAATTCGATCAAAGATTCCCATGATGCTATTGCTCTCAATCTTGATATCTTGCCTCCCTTGCCATTG
Source organism: Sequoia sempervirens (assembly GCA_007258455.2). Taxonomy (NCBI): domain Eukaryota; kingdom Viridiplantae; phylum Streptophyta; class Pinopsida; order Cupressales; family Cupressaceae; genus Sequoia; species Sequoia sempervirens. The sequence goes on from VDFB02011731.1 coordinate 65,007, forward strand.
CATTGGGGCCTATTCCTTAGGCTCTATCACTTTCATTTGGCCTTGTGCCTTCCTAAACCTATCTTGGTTATGCGTGTGGAGGAATTGGAATCTCCTAACATTTCCCCCGATAATCCTTCCCTTGTTGCTTTGGAGGGTCCTAAGAGGAAAACCCCCATGCTTGGAAATGAACCCAGTGCTGAGCCTAAGTCTAAACCCCCATTAAAAAAGAAGAAAGAGGTGGTCGAGTTGGCCTAGTCCAAGGTTGTGGCTAGGTTATGTGAGTTAAAAAAACCCATGAAGAAGGACAACAAACCCATTGCTAAGAAGAAGGGAAAAGAACAATCTTTGTGCCAGGTGGACTTACCGACCACTGACAGTGAAGGAAAAAGTGCTAAGGAAAAAGAATATAAGGGTGACACCATGGTGGCTATGAGATTTGATGTGGGGATGGAAAAAAATAGTGTGAGGAGGTCCCACATATTGGCGAAGAACAAAAAAGGGGCTCCAATGGATGAGATTTCTAGTGATTTAGAGTAGACTAGTGATATAATTGAAGGCAACAAAGACACTGTTGAGGAGATGGAAGAAGGATTCGTGGAGGGCCCTAGTCATTTCTTAGACATGAAATGGACACTTAAGGATGACTCCACCCACTCCTCAGATTCCAAGGCTAGTGATGAAGAGGTGACCTAGATCAAGAAAGACAAGGATGAGGACTTTGACATGTTGCAGGAGTGGGTTATTAAATTGGAACAAAAATTCAATAGTCTAGCTCGATTCACTATTAAAATGATTCACAAATCAGTCGTAGGAATTTTAGATGTCGTCAAGGAGGAAGCGAACAAGAATACTATGGGTGAAGATCCCAATTGGATTGGGTACAATGTTTTAAACCTCCTCGTCCAAAAATGGGAAAGTGTGGATAGTTAGTGGTCAATTCTGTGTCGTGTTGGGTTTCCACTGTCACTGTGTAGTGTTTGTGTTCTATTTCTATTATTTCTTGTATAGTTTTTTTGATGTTTTGATGAACTTGGTTACCTTTTGGCCCTGTAGGATTTTCATGTAAATGGTACAACACCCTAAATGTTGCTTATATTATCAAAAACAACATCCATCTTGCATCATAATATCATTAGTACCACATCCATCCTACATCCATAATTTCATCAGTACATATCATAACCATAGTAAAGCAATAAAAACATCATGAATTGAATGTATAATCATACATCACATATATAGAACACCATATACATAATAAGACATCATATATCATATAGATATATAAACCATCCATCCACATCATATGCATACATCAAAAAGGTACAATAATAGGAACATGCATACATCATCATTCATAATCATCTCATCACACATAATGAAGCTGAATCAAAACATGGTATATCTCATATATATCGTCATAAAAAATGAGAATGTTAGGTACATCATCAAACAACATGTGTGATATCATAATACATATATGTGAGGCCGCAACTAGGCTAATGAATGTATATACAAAATCATGTCTACAATATAAGTCTTTGATACAATAAACATCATAAAATATTAAGAAATAAATCAATTCTACTGCTCAGCTAAAGGTGGGGACCTTTGTTGATCATGGCTTTGGTGAGAAGGCTATGGCATGACTAATGGATGATTTGCTTGCCTCACTGACTGATCACCTAACTTGATTGCACTGGTAGTTGTACTAGGCTCACCAAAGCAATAATATCTCCATCCTCTAGGAACAAAAATTTCATATAGAGTCTGGTAGTAGGTGGCATCCATCATAAACTAATTTCACTTTGCTCTGAGGGCATCACACTCTGCCTTGAGGGTATCCCTCTTAATGATCATAACCTACACCTGAGCCTTGATGATATGGTGTCGCCCAATCTAGGTGTCTCTCTCTTTCCTAAAACCATCCCTCTCCTACATGTTCGTATCTCGCTTGATAGTCAAAATGACAACCTATGCCTCTATAGCATATCACCACACAACCTTTGCATCTTTGGCAGTTGCCATCTATTCTAACTGAACCGCTGCATCCCTAGGTGGAGGAGGATCCTACTGCATGGGATCATCTAATTGATCATGATTCCCATCCTATCTCACTCTATCAAGCTACTCAACAATGATCTAGAGTTGTTGTCTCTCACCTCTATGACCAGTAATACCTTCCCTACCAATAGCTGGGGCACCGCCTGCAGGATTTGTGAAACAAAGAGGAATCCATTGAGCCCACCACTGATCATAATTTGGGGTATTCCTTACATCTGATGGTCTTATAGGACACCCCCATCCAAGTGGGGAAAGTGCTCTAAACTCATCCACTACTACATCATGATCCACTTGTAGCCCCCACACCATGTCCTCTTGAGTGGTGTTTCCAAAACGAGCCTGGTAATCATCAACAAACCATTTCTTACGCTCACCAAATTGGTGAAGCACTCGATTAGGTAGATACCACTAAAGCAAAGAATGAACATGACCAATCAACCATCGTGTCTGTCTATATAATGGAAGCTACTCCTGGTCGTCATGCCATGCATCACATCTAACCGTGACCTTCGTAAGGAACTAGTCATATCATCTATAACACAATGCTAGTAGAATAACTATCTATTCTAGGTGTAGTGTAGAAAGTTACCATATCTATAAGAGTAGGGATCCTTTGGATCCCGATCCAGTATAGCATTAGGTCTTGTCATTGGGATTTTCTCCTAGGCCCATACATGAAGCAATGTAACCCCAATAGAAATGGAACTACCCCCTCAGTAGGAAACTTTGTGCATATCTTTGTAAAGATGTGTAAGGAGACACGATCCCCATGCATACTTGGTACCATGCTCAAACGTATGCTTAATACATACACCCTAACCAACCCAAAAATATCTTCCTTATTGATCAGGAACGATGAGCCTCGAGACCAAAGCACATTGAACTAATGAATATGATCTGCACTACCAATGAACGAAGATAGGTCTATCTTTGACTCCTGAACCTAAAGATGCCTAACACCAAGGAATCATTGCATAACACGTGTACCCTATCGTACAAAATAGGTCATGAGCTCTCCATGAATTGGAACACAAAGAATCCTCCATACATCCTCAAAGTTGATGGAGGCCTCACAAGTCGGTAAGTGAAAAGATAATATCTTAGAGTGCCATCTCTCCACAAGGGCGGTCATCATCGCTTTGTGGCATATAATAGTCAGTATATGTAGCATATATGGTGTAATCCCACAACATCTAGGACATCTCTCTCAAGTTCATGGAAACCAATGATTAAATCAAACAACTCACATGATTGTTGCTCTTTCGAGTAAAGTGGTTTGAGACCTTCCTACAAAAATTCAACCCACAATGTTAAGAATTTTCTATGAAAACACGAAGTGAACCTAAGATTACAAAAAAAATGGCTCAAACATACAAAAATAGAAAAAGAGGTTAATTTTTTGTCAAAAGAAATCAAAACAGTAGAAAGTAGACTTGTTTTTGTCAAAAGCAGTAAAGAAATTCAAAAGTGGTCAAAATGGCAAAAGCGAACAATTATCTCAAAAGAGAAAAAATTTCACAATGGCGGCAATTTCAAAACAAGAAATTCAATAGGGAAACTTTTAATCAAAGGAAAAAAAAAGAGTGAACATTTAGAGCAATAGCGAATAATTATATCAAAGGTGGTTGAAAAATGCAAAAGCGGCAAAGGTAGAATCTAAAAAAGTGGCATAAGTACCATGTAAAAGCGTAAAAATTATAAAATTACTACTAACACATAAATTTTTTTCATGCATTAATTACTCAAAAATGGAAAGAATAAAACAGGAAAGGAAAGGGTACATATTAGCACATTGATGCCAGCAGGCCTCACAAACTCACGAACAACATCTGCGCGATGTGGGGCTCCTTGAATCCTTGCTGTAAGAATTGGCTATGAAGGTAGCCACCCAAGATCTAGAGAGGCCTAATAGAAAGCACAAGCATAAGAGAGATAGAAACAAGATGACAAGAATAAACTATATTCTGTCAATATGATAGAATGTAATGAGCAAATAGTACATAGGAGACCCCTTGGATATATATCCAAGGTGAGAACATAGAAGGGCATAAGATTATGACAAGTGTCGTAATCTTATGACATGAGACAACAATGAAAAGTTATCACTCCACCTAAAGTGGAAAGGTGATAATGTGATAATCACCACAAAAGGTGGATCTCCCACAAAAGGTGGAGAGATAATCACATGATGTGTCCACAAAAGGTGGAAGTGATGAGGTATGAGATGTCAAGTCCATAAAAGGTGGAAAATCTCCAACAACCTCCTATGTGGTCCCTAAGTAAACTTAACTAAGGTGTAATCATGACCTAGGACAAGGTACAAGACATTTAATTACACCAACACCCCCTTAAGTGCAACTTAGGAGAATGTACACAAAAGAAAATAATGCAAGATGGGTCCCGCTACTAGGCCATGTTAGGTACCCATGTACAAATGCAATGCAATCTCTCATAAAGCAGAGAAAGGGAGAAAACCACGTGGGAAAAAACTCCCCCCCAAAAGAGAGATGAAACAAAAAACTGAAAAAGATGAGAAGGCAAAACCTCGAATGAGGAAAAAGCCCCCCCATAAGAGAGAATGAAGAAGTCAAGTGACCTCCTTAGAAGAAACATCTTGCACCCCCAAGAGAGCTCACAAATGATGGTAGATACTCTCAGTGAAGGGTTTGGTGAAGATATTTGCAACCTGTTCTACTGTAGGACAATACTGCAAATCGATGACCTGCTCCTGTATCAGCTCCCGAATGTCGTGCATATGAATCTCTATGTGTTTGGTCCTCTGATGGTGAACCATATTCTTCGAGATCTAGATGGCACTCTGACTGTCACAATGAATGACTATAGGACAAGGAAGAGTGAATCCAAACTCAGTGAGAATATTCTGAAGCCAAATAGCCTCAGTAGCGGCATTAACAGCCCCTCGATACTCAGCCTCAGTCGAAGAAAGAGCAATAGCATGCTGCTTCTTACTCTGCCAACAAATGGGGCCAGAACCAAGATGAAAACTGTAGCTAGAAGTGGACTTATGATCATCAATATCACCAGCCCAATCAAAATCTGTATATCCCACCAAGGTAAGTCCTGTACCTGCTGCATAATGAATCCCATGATGATATGTACCCTGGATGTAATGCAAGATGTGTTTGGCAGCTTTCCAATGAAGCTCATGTGGTTCCTGCAGAAAGCGTGAAACCATGCCAACTACAAAGGAGATATCAGGGCATGTATGAGTCAAGTAAATGAGACTCCCAACAAGCTAACGATACAAAGTGGCATCAAAAAGTGGAGTAGAACACTTAGCCTCAAGCTTGACTCCTGAAAGAAAGGGAGTCGGTGCAGGCTTACAATCAACCATGTGAAACTGAGCTAAAAGATCAAGAGCATACTTGGGCTGAGAAAGAGAAATCCCAGAAGCTGACTGTGTGATCTCAATCCCAAGAAAATAGTGCAAAAGGCCCAAGTCAGTCATAGCAAATCTGTCCTGCAAAGCAGATTTGACACTGCCAATGATGGATGAGGTACTCCCTGTAATGATCAAATCATCAACATAGAGCACAAGTAGCAAGTGGGAATCATCTTGTTTCAGAATGTAGACATTCGGATCTGAATGACACCTTGTGAATTCTGCTGAGAGAAGAAAGGAATCCATCTTGGCATACCAAGCCCTAGGGGCCTGTTTGAGGCCATAGATAGACTTCCTCAATCTGCAAACCAATGAAGAATCTTGTATGAATCCCTGTGGCTGCTCCATGTAAATCTCCTCATGAAGATCCCCGTGAAGAAATGCACTCTTCACAACCATATGATGTACAACCCAACCATGAGCTGCAGCAATAGCGAGTGTCAAGCGAATGGAGTTCATCTTAGCAATGGGTGCAAAGGTCTCAGTATAGTCAACACTTGGAACCTGTGAGAAACCTTTTGCCACAAGCCGAGCTTTGTATTTATCCACACTTCCATCTGCTACATACTTAGTCTGATAGATCCACTTACATCGAACCATCTTTCTTCCCTTAGGAAGAGGAACTAAATCCCATGTGTTGTTCCTCATCAAGGAACTATACTCTTCCTCCATTGCTGAATCCCACTCAGGAATGCCCAAAGCTTCCTTAAAGGATTGTGGATCTGAAGCAGTAGTAATATAAGCAAGTGGAAAATTATGATGTTGTGACCGAGTCCTTCGAGTATCTGAAGGATCCCCAACAAGAGAACCTGCTGACTCAAGAGTCTGTCGAGCCCAATGAGGTCTAGTAGGAGATGAAGGACGAGGTGCCTCAACTACAAGTGGACCCTGCGAAGGTGTGAACTTGTGAGTCAAAGTTGAGGAAGAATCATCATCGGAGTCACTATCATCACTTTCCACTGTGGAGGAAGGAAGAGGAGGATTAGAGGTCAAGCTAGGAGAGCTTTCCTCAAAGTGAACACTCCTCTCAATGAATAACTCATGTGTCTCTGGATCCAAAAGTCTATATGCCTTAACACCTTCAGGATATCCAACAAAGATGCAAGGCCTACTCTGAGGTTCCAATGCCTTGCGCTTCTCTGGAGGTATTCGTGCCCAAGCTGGACAACCAAAAACTCTGAAGTGTCTCACAACTAGTTTTCTACCACACCAAGCCTCAAAAGGAGTCATACCCTTCAAAGCTTTATGGGGAACCCGATTTTGGATGTGAGTGGCACAACTGATAGCTTCTGCCCAAAATTGAGGACCAAGAGATCGAGCATGAATCATGCAGCTAGCCATCTCCTTAAGGGTTCTATTCTTCCTTTTAGCTACACCATTCTGCTGTGGAGTGTAGGCAATTGAATGTTGAAGATCAATCCCATGAAGAGTACAAAATTCCTCAAGTCTATTGTTCACATATTCCCTTCCATTGTCTGTGCGAAGAATCTTGACTTGCTTCCCTGATTGCTTCTCAACATGAGCCTTGAAGGAAAGAAATCTATCAAACACTTCACTCTTGTGAACAAGAAAGTAGACCCATGTGAAGCAAGAGTAGTCATCAATGAAGGTGAGGACATAGCGAGCCTTGCTAAATGATGGCACTAGAAATGGACCTGCTACATCATTGTGAACCAACTGAAGAACTTGTAAAGCTCTCCAAGACTTCCCTTTGTCAAACTTCTCTTTTGGATGCTTACACATGGAACAACCTGAACATACACCTTCAGAAAAAGCTGATTTGAGGTAGTCCTGTAACCATAGCCTTGGAGCTAAGCTGCTGAAGATAGCGGTAATTGATATGTCCAAACCGCTCATGCCATAACTTGCTTTCTAAATTTGAATGAGTGAGCAAAGCTGTAGAAGGAGACTTTGGTACAAAGTGGGAAAACAAGTAAAGCCGTGTGTTGTGATTGGCTTGTCCCACTGCAACCAAGGCATCATCCTTAAGTTCTTTGACCACAACTGAATCTGGTAGAAACTCAACTTTCTTGCCATCTCCAAAGTGAGTGATTTGGTAGATTGAGAGAAGATTGGCACTCAAGTTAGGAACATAGAGAACATTCTCAAATGTTCCATTATCCATGGCAACCGAACCTTTTCCTTCAACTTCCACTTGAGTATCATCTCCTATGAAGATGTGAGGTACCTTAGATTGCTCCAAAGAAGAAAACTGTTCCCTTGAAGAACCCATATGATGAGTGGCACCCGAGTCAAGTATCCATTGCTGTGAAGAACCTGAAGTAGCCACAAATGCTTGCCCTTTTCCTTTTTATTGTGAGGAAGTGGAAGGAGATGAATCCTTCTTCTTGTAGGCAGATGGCAAATTGATGTTATTCTTCTTGATGATGTTTGTCAACTCATCAATTTGCTTAGTGTGGCAATGATGCTCATCATGACCAACCCTCTTGCAATATGAACAAGTTGGTCTCGCCTTCTTGCTTGAACTTCCCTTCTTGGGAGAAGATGTAGAATTCCCTTGTTTTGGAGAGGTTGATTGTGCTTTATCTTGTTGATTCTTTGGATTAGATTGCTTCTGCTTCTTATTGGAACCCTTTCCTTGAGTCCCTTGATTCCCTTGATTAGCCACCAAAGCTTTGGACTTTGAAGACTTAAGAATCCCCATGCTTACCAACTTGGCTTGTTCTAACATCAATATTTCTGTAAAAGCATCAAATGTAGGCATAGTGAAAGAACTACCTACTGTCAAGCGATGAGTTTGGAAGCTAGAAACAAATGCTGCATATTCTGATGGAAGTTTTCCCAACAAATTGTAGACCAACTGTGCATCCTTCTTATCAATTCCACAATCCTTAAGCTATGCTCTTAGCTCGTTTTCCTTAGTGACATAGTCTTGGATTGTATCAAAATTCTTGGGATCTAACATTGTGAGATCATTGTCAAGCTGATAACCTTTAATATCATCAACTTGACCATACAATTGACCAAACTTTTCCCAAGCTTCTTTAATTGTTTTACACTTATCAATTTGAAAGATTAGATCTTTTGATACATATTTCCTTAATATTCCAAGAGCCATAGTATTTTTAGTGAGCCAATCCAAATGAGCAGTAGGATCAGCTTTAGGATCAGATGGTGCAACAATAGTTCCATCAATATAATGAGTTAATCATTTTTCCATTAACTTACTCCATGCATCAATTTTTCAAGAAGCATAATTATGTGGAGTTAACAAGGGAAACTTAGGAGAACCCATAGCAGCAAAATGAAAGAGAAGAAGATAGAGAGAGAGGCACAATCACTCAAGACACCCCCCCAAATTCACTCAATCAAAGAACCCCCCCCAAAAAAAAAGATGATTTGGCACTTTATAATTAGTGCGTGTACAATGGCCACTTGCAAGCCAAGCAAAGTGGGCTTCTGATTTTCAATGTTTTACAATAGCCTTAAGTAGGCTATAGCAGACTCAAATGACTGATACAAAAGACCAAACTGAGATCTTAACTTTACAAATGCCAAAATAGGCCAAAAATGACCAAGTGCTGAAAGTACAATTTTTGATCACAATCACTACAAACTGATAGTACCACTGTGAAGTTCAGAAAAAATCAAGCACTTTCAAAAAAAATGGCACCTGAAAAGGAGTTCGTATGAGCCTGAATGGAGCCCTGGAAGTTGCAAAAACGGTGACAATTGAGCAAGATCTGAGAAAAATCTAATTTTCTAGAAAATACATACACCAAAACCAGAAAATAACTTCACCACTGCGATGTACACGAAAAATTAGCCCAAATAAAAAAAAATTGCACCAAAAAAGGCCTCAAAATGACCAAGATATGAGCCTCTGAAGATGAACTGCAAAATCAAAAACTCAATCCGTGAGGGGATCAAAATTTTCAAAAAGCAGGATGATGCAGTGCTGACGTCATCAGTTTAGTACATTGAATTTGACGGCCGTATGCACGTCACCATCTGTCGGAAAATTTCGCCGGAATATGCGTTGTACGTACGAAATCTTTTCGAAGCCTGAGCCAGAATATTCGACGGAATATTCCGGTAATGCCGTTGACTGCCGGAAATAGTAAATGTTGCCGGATTATTTACCGGCAGTCTGCCGGGTGGTGCGGACAGTTGCCACGTGGAGGCGGCATGCCACTCCACGCGGTGGCTGCAGCAGGGCTGGGTACTGCCTGCGGCGGGTACCAAGTACCCTGCGCAGGCTTGGTACTACGTACCAGCGGATTCAAGTCCGCAGAATATATTTCTTTTGATTTTTTTAAAATTTTTTTTTGATTTTTTATTAAAAAAACTTTACAATAAACTTTATAAAAAAAATGCGAATTTTTTTTAATATATATATATATATATTTTAAATTCGCAGAAAAATAAAATATTTAAAAAAAAAAAAAATCATATCGACTTGCAGTGCAGGTTGGCCGTACGGCTGGCCTGCTAAATTTTTTTTGCCTTGACGGACAACTTGCTCCGATTTGGATGATTTGGCAGTCGATTTATAGGTTCTTGGCCCTTCTGAGCACGATGGCGAGGTCCTTTTTGGCTGAAAATGCTCCAAAGTGGCAGCTACCTCCCAGATCTGGCAACGAGCTCTGATCTTCAACCCTTTGTAGATTTGGCCTCCGATGTCCAATTGAGACGAAACAAAAGGAAAATCTGACTATCTCGGACACTCCAGATGCAATGGCGAGCTCAGATCTGATGCAACAAGCTCCCAAAATGCACCTGCAATACAAGGCCAAAAATGGAACCCTCCAAGAATCTCTCCAAATGAATAACTAAAGGCGCTCCAAAAGCTCTGATACCATGTAAGAATTGGCTATGAAGGTAGCCACCCAAGATCTAGAGGCCTAATAGAAAGCACAAGCATAAGAGAGATAGAAACAAGATGACAAGAATAAAATATATTCTGTCAATATGATAGAATGTAATGAGCAAATAGTACATAGGAGACCCCTTGGATATATAGCCAAGGTGAGAACATAGAAGGGCATAAGATTATGACAAGTGTCACAATCTTATGACATGAGACAACTATGAAAAGTTATCACTCCACCTAAAGTGGAAAGGTGATAATGTGATAATCATCACAAAAGGTGGATCTCCCACAAAAGGTGGAAAGATAATCACATGATGTGTCCACAAAAGGTGGAAGTGATGAGGTATGAGATGTCAAGTCCATAAAAGGTGGAAAATCTCCAACAACCTTCTATGTGGTCCCTAAGTAAACTTAACTAAGGTGTAATCATGACCTAGGACAAGGTACAAGACATTTAATTACACCAACACTTGCCATAACTCCTCAACATTCGCAAAATCAAGGAATCCGGAGGCAAGAAATTACTAAAGGCTCATAATGCAAATAAGGTAAATTGAACCGTAATTACTTATTTAACCCCCCAAACCCTATTTTTTTTACCTCATAAATCCTCTTAGGTTGAAATTATGATATCTCAGGAACATCTAAACTATCAACAAGGTTCCTATAAGCTTACTTTTTTGTCCTCTATGCATCTGAACTAAAATGAAACCTTGTCATGAGCTTGACTCAAAAAATTATTTTTTTGGCCAACCTCTCGAGGGGGCAGCCCACCGTCCTACCATCATTCTGTTGACTACCGAGGCACAGTGAGACATAAAATTTAAATTCAAATCTTGATCTTAGCATCAAATTCTTTGAAACAAAGCAACCAGTACTTTGTCTCAAAGAGGGGGAAAATGTAGACATGTAAAAATGACCTTTATTTAACACTTATCACACATCCTAAATGACATTTTCTCATCATTGACATCATCATTATCTAATATCATTGCATTTCACATCAATTACATCAAAAACACTAATTTCCTCTAATAATTGAATAATATTAATTATTTAATTAATTCACTATTTTATCATTTGTCTAATCTTTATTCCTCCTAATTAATTAAATAACATCAATTATTTAATTATGTCACTAATTTACCCTATTCCTCGAAACCAATTAAAGTATTACCACTTAATAGTTTAATTAAATCACTTTCCCCTAAACTTGAATAATTAAATTAATTATTCAAAACATCATCTAAAAAGGTTAACAAAAGAAATGCAACTTTGTTTGTAAAATTCAAACATGACTTGCATGCTTTAATTAATTAATTCAATTAATTAATTACCCTCACCCACTTTTATGATTGTAAAAATTATGATCCCCCGATTACTCACTCTGATTGGCTAACTAATCCATCTATTTCCTAACTAATCCATCTATTCTTCAATCCCACTAAAGGCTCAACATGATTTTCTCAATTCCACATATTAGGCAATCTATTTCCTTTGATTGATCAATTGACATCCTTAATTGATTCAATCACAAAAAAAAGCTGAGCAATCTAATTCTTCTCAAAAAACTTCAAGCATTGATCTTGATTCAATATTGTTATGATCTTGCACATTCATCTCAAAACATAAAATCTATATAACAATCCTCTTCATCCTAAAAAAGATCAAAGAATAGACATCTTTTGTGCAACAAAGTAATGTCAAATTGACAATCAATTTCTCACAAGCTTTTACACATATCTTCGATCACCATCACACCACATTGAAGCTTTTGCAAGTGTATGGAGGCTTCACATTGATACAAAAATAATCCAACATCATTGCGATTACACTTCGACATGAGATGGGTAACAATCTAGTTAATTGAATTCTTTGTTTGTTCTTTGATTGCTAATACTTAGTTCATTGAGTTTTGTAATCCCATATTGTTCATTTCATGAGTAATGAGTATGGAATCTATCTCCGTTTTGAATTAAATATTATTTGATTCATGTTTTTGATTTCGTAACGTTTCCCAATTTCCCCCTTACACAGGTTGACTATGGGGTCTGCATATACTATACCTTCATTTGCATCATTTTATGAGATGGTAATACATGAGTAATAAAAGCTTATATCGACAGGTCTCATGAAATTCAAAGCTAAATATATTTTTTATTTTTTTTGTTTTATGTGCTATTAAATTTAAAATAGACTAAAGTTTCACAAATTTCCTCTCAAAAAATATTATAAAAGAGGGTGTGTATGCACACTGAGTTCTATGAAATGCATTTTAAGCTTTATGATATGAATTTACACATTTTAAGTTTCAAAATTTGCCTAATTTTAGTGAATGCCATTTCTTGTATTTTATATGGAGGAGTATAAAAATAACATATTACAAAATGACAACAAAATGTTCATATAGCTTCCTTCACCTAGCACCTTCTTTTTTTAAAAACATGATATTTGCACAATTCATTAAAAAAATTTGAAAAATAAATAACATTGTAATATGATATTTCTCATATAGATAGGAGAGGATACACTAGTTGAATATGTTTTGATAGTTGTGATAGTATTTATAGATTAAATGTCTAATATTTTTAATGAGATAGCACTATTACTTATAACTTCAAAATTATTAGTATTACCATGAATATTTATAATTGATTGAAATGTATTCTTTAGATCTAAAAAGCAATAAATAAAGTGATATCATATGAACGTACTAACAAAAATGATTTAATGCACAATTATTATAACAAAATGAAGTTATTAGTATTTGATAGTATGTGTAGAATAAGCGTCCAATATCTTTAATAAGATAGTACTATTACTTATAACTTCAAAATTATTAGTATTAATCATGAATATTTATAATTGAATGAAATGTATTCTTTAGATCTAAATACTAATAAATCATGTGATGTTATATGAACACACTAACAAAACATTAATTTAATACACAACTATTATAATGTAATACACATTCATTCCACTTTTGTTTAAGATTTTTTTATACACCTCGATGTAAACGTAAAATCTTTATTATAATAGCCCGCACAAATGAGAGAGTTGGCTTGGGTAGTGGGTTTGCTCCCCACTGGTTTCGGTTCGACTCTTTCCCAGGTTTAAGAGGTGGGACTTCTTGCGGGTGGGGGATCTCACCTGCAGGGGCTAGTCTCGCATGGGTCGGAGGGACAACAACCTTTACTATAAGAAATATAACTTACCAAATATAAATTTGTGATTCAAAATTCCGAGAGGCAAGTGAGGGTGGTTTAAAATCTCTTTATAAAGGACAAACTTACGTGTACCGCGTCAAATAGGATAAGAGCCGGTAAGGTAATTTTTCAGAAATCACTGTCATGTCACGACGTTTTGTAAAGGATAAAAAAAGGGGATAATGCGGCTCTTTATCTTAACTAGCTGGTGAGGATTTTGGTAAAGTACCCGCCTGGTTCGGCATGTATCCAGCCCTGATTTCGTTTTAGGCGTTCAAAAGATGAGCTCAGATTCGAGCCTCTCTAGGCAATTATACTTACAAACGAGGACAGCCCATTTACGTCGAATTAATAAGTGTTTTCGTTATTAAATGTTGTAAGATCGGGCATTGTGCCCTGCTTTTCCCTCATTCATTACACCTCTATCTGATCTTTAAAACTTGAAAGAAATCATCATTAACCTATGTACATAGCTCAGAAAAGAAATACTTAAAGAAGCCCAAATTTCCTGTCAGCCGGGACAATGTACGTGCACTCTGAATTAAATGAGCACTTTACGTGTCTGGTTATTTGATCTCCTTTAGGGAAAGCCGCAGAGAAAGCAATTGTTGCGACACCATGTAAGAATTAGGCCTATTCTCTGCGTAGAATCCAGAGAGACCGAGGAAACATCAAATGTCTCTGCGACCATCATCTCCTTCAAATCTGAGTATGGGGTACCCTTACGTTCTCTTTCATTTAATAATTGTTATGTTCTTTGCAGCTCTCTCAGTAAACTCTCGAGACTTGCCAAATTCAACTCAAGGCTTGAACTCCAACTTCACATCTGGGCATCAATTTCGTGAAGGTACCGAAGATAGTCCTTTATCACTTCAATCTATTGTTATTTGAAGATCTTTGATTTTATGATTAACGAGCAACGTTGTAGTTGAATATTGTTATATTGTTATATTGTTATTTAGTTCCAACTGGGCCGAACAATAGATGCAAGTTTGAGGATCTGATATCACGCTCAGAGGACTTTGGAGGAGGATATATGGAATTCGTAATGGTGACAAATAGTTGTAAATACTGCCCAGCATATGATGTTGTGATCGACTGTTCGGTGAGTTATGGAGCAGGGCAGAAGTGCAAGGTGAAGAATGGGTATCCATTGTATCCATACGAGCAGTGGACTATGCATTACCAGGGCCCCTATGGTCAGTTTCCTGTCTTATCTGGAGATTATCGTGCTTGTTGATCTCGACCGCATTCAATATTCTGTTTCTTTCACCATTGCCTGCAATGTACGCCAGTGAGATTATTGTAGGTCTCTAAGTGCAATGGTTCTACTTCAAAGTAGTTGTAAAATTGCTATTATGCCGGGAGGTTAAGGCCACCCCAACTACTAGTACGAGGGAGTGTCACCAACTGTCCGGCCTAACAAACATCTATTTCCTGGTTTCATGGCTGGGAATTTCTATTTTAAGATATGATTGAAATGAAATGAAATGAAATATTTTAATAACGTCCACGAGGCCACAGCAGCCTATGGGACCCAGGAACAGCACAAGACCACCACCGAAAAGAGAAGACCCTAAACAGCCTGAGATCTTCGCTCGAGATTAGCTCTACGACAGTGAATTTTGATGATGTAATTTGCAGATTTGACCAACCTTTCCTCCTCAAACAAGGTATTTAAGTTGTCCACTTGTAAGATGTCCCCATAAGTGACCCGAATATCTTTGTATGCTGAGCACTCCATAACAAAGTGCCACTCTGTCTCCACTAATCCCATGTCGCAAAAACGACATATTCTTTCTTCCCACTCTTCTTTAGGAACCATCCATCTGCCCGTCTCACATCTAAGACGATGTGAGCTAGTTCGGAGTTGAGCTATCAACATCTTTGCTCTCCATTTAATATTTGCTCCTATATATGCCTTTTCATCATGGTCCCCCTTAGGATTGAATTCTTTGATATAATAGTCTTTTTTTCGCCCTGATTGTTTTGTCCATAAAGCTTTTTTGAATTTTTGTTTCACATATTTTTTTATTTCTTCATTTGAACTTGGACAATCTTGCATATTCACACCCCACTTTTCCATCCATTTTTTGTTTTGTTTCATCCATGTATTCCTTCTTCTATCCAACTTTTCTTTTACGATTAGCTTAGGCCACCGATGGTCGTCCATGTTTTGAACCTTTTGAAGGTAACATAGTAACCGAATCATCGCGAAAGCCTCCAAGGGAAAGGTGCCTGACTCCGCTAGTAAAATCTCATAAGGTATCGTGGTTTTGAGTTTAAGGCTGCTAACAATTAGATGCTTTTGAATTCTTTCCACTTGCCTCCATTTCTGATCTGACATGCTGCTGCCCCAAATTTCGCACCCATATAGAACCACCGGGGTCACAAGTAAGCCAAACAACGTTCTCTTGGTTTTCCAATCCCATAGCTCAGCATTTCTACATCTGTTTTGTAGAGAGTAGAGCGCTTTCCAGCCTCCTTGGATCCTTTTTGCTCTACAAGTTTCCCAACTGAGCTTATAGTGAAAATCTAGCCCAAGGTATTTGTATTCATCTACAATTTCCAGCGGATTGCCCTCAAAGATAAAGCTAATTTGCTGTTTTTTCCTTCTCAGAGAGAATATCATAATTTTGGTTTTACTAGTATTCACTTGCATCCCAACTTCCTGACAAAATGATTCAAGAGCTTTCAAATGTTTTCTTAACTCATGTGCTGTTTTAGCAATCAAAATGAGATCATCGGCATACAAGAGCAATTTTATTACATAATTGGCCAACTGAATACCTTCCCCACCAACTTTGTCTATCCACTCTTCCAACTTGTCAATGTAAAGCCCGAATAGCGTTGGGGAAAGCGGGCAGCCTTGCTTGACTCCAATGTCACTGCCAAAGCACTCCGACATACCTTCATTAGTTCTGATTTTAGCTCTGACCTGCTCATACAGCCTATGAACAGCCGCCCTAAGAGCCCTTGGGACTCCCAGTTCCTCCATTCTATTCCACAACTTGCCCCGTGGCACTGTGTCAAAGGCTTTTTTGAAGTCAACAAAGCAGCAAAAAGCCTCCTCCCCTTGAACGTTCCAAATTTTTTCAATCAAAAATCTAAGTGTAATACCATGATCGATAGTGGAATGTTTTGGTCTAAAACCAGCCTGCCCTTCAGCTCTTTTGCCCTCTTTCTCAACCCAACTACTAATTCTACGCTCAATCATGCTTCCAAAAAGTTTTCCAAGAAGCGGATTAATCATAATAGTGCGGTAATTTGATGGGTTATTAGTGTCCCCACTTTTGTATAGGGGAACCACAACACTAGTAGTCCACCCTTCCGGAAAGCCCTCTTGAATAACCCTATTGAAAAAGCCCTTGATGCAAGGCGCAAGGACCTCAATGCCCCATTTTAAGAATTCAGCTTGCAGCCCATCAATATCCTGTGCTTTTCCCCCAGCCAACCTTTTTATCCCTTGATTGATGTCTTCTATGGTGAATAGTTCAGTGGCAGCCCTGATAGTTGGGGGTCTATGTTTATCTTGTTCCCGCTCATACAGTAACTTTGCATATTCCAACCATTGAGAGCTTGTGATATTGTTTTCTGTTTGTTTTCTTTTTTGTTGTAGCTCCTTCCAGAATTTCTTGGGGTTGTTCTTTCCAAGGGCAATCAACTCCAACCTTCTAGTGCTAACATATTTTTCTTTTTTGTTCCGTATCATCTTTTCGTATTCTTTCTTGTTTTCTGTGGTCCTTCCAACCTGGTGAAATTTTCTTTTTGTTAATTTGCACTCTTCATCAAACCACGGGTTTGCTGGGAAAGTAGAAGTAATTGCCTTCTTAGGCCTAGCCCTCTTACACTCATCCAAAGCCTTGTGAACAATAGGGATCATCATGTCCTTTTTTATAGTGTGATGCCCTGTGGTAGCTAATTTTCTTTCATACTCGATGAAAATCCTTTTGAGGGCATTCTTGAAGACTTCCCGATTGTCATGGTTCATGATGATTCTACCTTGCGGATGCACTTTCTTTTTGCTGATAGGAATCTGCCCCCTTTGATGCATGCTAGTGTGGGCGTCAAGATTTACATATATTGGATTATGATCTGATTTCAGCTCTAAAGGACATTTTCCAATCACTAGTTCCTTTATCTTTGACGTGTAAACATGCGAGCAAATGACATAATCAACCACACTTTGTCCATTGTATGTTTTGCAGGTGATGTTGCCTGAGTTCGGCCATGCTTTCAAACCATTGCAAATGACCAAGTTGAATAAACTACATAGCCCCAACAACTCAGCCCCGTAGTGCGTGACATTGTGCTTACTATCTTGCGAATTCCTTTCCCACAGGTGCTGTCCCTCTTCCTCCAACCATAGTGGATCAGCTTTCTCCTTGTCCTTGCTTGCCAAGCTGAGAGCTTGTATGTTTGCAGTCCTTGCATTAAAATCCCCTATTAGAATAACCTCTCCCATGCCATTATAGATTGAAATGTCCCTTTTTAGAGCAGCAAAAGGATCCTCACGGTCTAGGTTCCTTTTCTTGTAAGATTTGGAGCCTTTTGGGGCAAAATAGCAGGCAGCCACTCTTATGACAGTTTGATTTTCTGTTATTTTAAACCATATATATTGTTTGTTTGGGTCTTCTTTCTCGACTTGAATGTTATTGCACCATATTTCTTTGATTAGGACTGCAACTCCACCATGCCCTTTACCACTATCTGTTCTCTCGTTCCAAATGGAAGCTTTTTTATATCCTTCAAAGTCTGGAATTTTACATTGCTTATGCATTTGTGAAATGAAGAGGCAGAAGAGAGTAGTCACAAGGGATGATAATGAGATATAGGAGAAGAGGGATTATTTGGTTTGGTACTTGTTAGCCCCTCTTTCTCTCTCTTAATTTGATGGCTTTTGCCCCGTATGGCCGTGATTTGTGGGTTGTGGTTTTAGAGTGGATTTTTGAAGCGTGGTAAATATATGGGAAAAAGTAAAGCATGTATTGTTTGAAGGCTGTTTGGTGGTGGGTATCTTCCTTTTAATAAAAGTGTAATTTGATTGTATGTCATATTCTTTTCTTAAATGTTTTGGGTTTTTTTCGTATTGTAAAGGAAATATTGTTAATAATATGTTATATGATATGTTAGAAAAGATAAATTGAGAAATAGATTAGAAGATATATTAGTTTATTATTAATTTTATTTATATTTTTAAATAGGATATCGAGATGTTAATTAATTAGAAAATACTTAAATTAAATTAAAAAATTAGAAAGAGAATTTTTATAAAGAGCTTCACACAGTAAATGCAATTTGTTCATATATGAGCAATGCACTCGGGTCACTTTAAAAAGAAAAGAAACAATGTTGTGAGTCATAATGATTGCATATAGATAATAAAATCAATAATGAAATTTATTTTTTCTGAGAAATTTTGAGTCACATAGAAGGTTTTGAGATAAGGTGGAGTAATGTATGGAATGGTAGAGATCAATGCTTTTGATTAAGAAAGTAGGGTTAAAGGGCCCTAACCCATACAACAATGTGAAATAGGCCTCATAGCCAACAAATCAAACCAAAACAAAACAACAAAGAAAAAAAATGCTTTCTAGCCAACAAAATAGGCCTATAGGCCACCCATAGAGTTGCAAATAGGGTCCAACAACCCAACAGAAACAAAGCAGCCAACATGACAAACTATAACCAGGCCTATGGGCCACCAACATAAGAGTACAAGTGCCCAAGCTTGAACCTAGGAGATTTCCCCCCAAAGGCTTGTCAATCGAGACAGGGTTCAACTTAGGAGTATGTTTCTTCAATCTGAGCAGAAGTGTCCACTTGAGTGGTAACATTAACAACATCAGTCACTTTCTTCTGAGTAGGAAGAGGAGGCTCATCCTCACTATCAGAAGAAGAGGAATCATATGGGTACATAGTTAGATGGTCCTTGAGGGAATTCTTCCACCAAGTAGAAGAAGTAGGATGGGAGCTACGAGAGCAGTCATGAGCCAAGTGTCCAATAGAAAAACAACATTTGCAACGAAACAAGATACCTTTGTAATCCACGAGATGAGACCAAGACCATTCTTTCACTTGGAGCACAACCTCTCTGAGTAGTGCCTGAGACAGATCAACCTCCACTAAAATTTGAGCATAGGAGCTGTGTGTATAACTCAAGGAAGCCTCATCCACTTTCAAAAATCTACCAAGAGCATTACCTATGCCCTGAAGAGCAAAAAAACCCCAGAAGTATAAGGTGAGATAAGACAATCTCACCCAAATAGGCATAATATCAAAGTGTTCCTTCAGGGGATTGAATGAGGGAACCCATGGCCTCAAGGAAATGGGATAAGAATCCCAAAACCACAGACCCTAATCTAAAATAGCTTGCATATCCTTAGAAGAGGAAAATCCAACAACAAAAAAACCCCTGGCAGTAGGATAAATCTCAATCCTACCTCCCACCAAGGGTTTCTAGTGCTTCACTATATAGCTATTCAAGTACATGAGAGAAGGCCACAAATGGAAAAATATGTAGATTAATCTCATTTTTGAAAAATGATCAATGCTCTCAAAAACCTCCTGCCCAAAGGAGACAATAGGAGCAACAAAGGCACACTTTAACAGCTACCTAAAGCTCACCCCTGTAATATTTAACCTCATAACATCAACAAAAATATTAGCACCCCTAGAGGGAACCTTAAGAGAGCCCAAAACAAAACGCACAGTAGGAGGTTCATCTAAAATCACAATCGTAGGTTGAGAAAAATCTACAACTAGTTTTCACTCTAGCGAGACAGGCTATAACATAGGAGAATGAGAGGTAGGGGAGCTACACAGGAGCCATTTGGAATCGACATTCAAAAAATTGCTTGGGCAGGAGAGTAGGCAATTGGTTCCAATTACTCTAGTTACATGTGGTGACTAATGAAAAATCCCCATTAGAGATCAATGTTGAAACGATGTTTGAACTCTCATTTCAACTTGGAGAGTTGAGGGTGATTTTATAGCAACACCCGACTTCAATAGATCCCTTGTTATCACATTCCTTAACATCCACAATACCCACCAAATTAAAATTGTTGCACTTCATAATGTAAGACATGCCCTATTTTTTGGCTAGAATCTATTAGGTTGTGAGGGTGGGGAATTGGGTTTGGCTTGATAAAAATATTCTTAGTATTCAAGTGACGACAATTCTAAGATCACAAGAAATAAATTGACACAATAATAGAGGTTATTCTTCCAATTTCACACATACAAATAATAATCATAGTATCATTATGACCATATATATATATATAATCAATGTTAGATATAATGGCTAGTATAACCTATTCCTTATTTATAAGGTATACACAATAGAAATAACCTAACTACTAACAACATGAAAATGGTGCTGATACACAAATCGATTATCTCTCTTTATATATGTTAGAAAGGCTAATATTAAAATCACATCTATACTTATTCTTGAGGCAACCAATTCAAATTTGGTATAAATGATGATTAATTTATCAAAGTAGAAATTAATTGTTTAGCCTATGTGTCTTTCATTATAAAAATCTTGGGTTGTTGTTCTAGATGCTATGATTGAAATAAAAGATAGATACATATGGCTTTATTACAACCCATGTTTATCAAATTATGTAAAACATATAAATTTTGAACATTAAACTATACAGGCATGAAATAGAGAATACAAAAGCACAATTTTAAAAAATTATAATAAGATAACAATAATACAAATCAAAGCCCTATGTTATCACGATGGCGAAAAACCATTCTATGAGATCTGGATAAAACCGTTCAAATGCTGGTGATGGCGATGGTGTAGGTGATGAACACATTTGCAATGAGGATGGAGACGAGATTTCTATTGGTGATTTCTTTGTTGTTGTCAATGTTGGTTTCACTGCTACTACTGACACCCACATCCTTGTTGCCTCTATTTTGGCCTCTTCTATAGTTTTTGGGGGCCATTATGTCCATGTGGCTTCAACCCTGCATGGTGTTGGAGGGGGTGGCTCTGTTTCCAATTCTTGGGATGCCTACAAAGATCAAGATGAGGAATTTATTGGTGCTATTTTTTTTGATGGCTCCAAATATGATGGTGCTGAGTTCAAGGAAGAGTTGGATGGCTACTTGGATTCCTGGAGTGTGGAGGAGGATGAATATCTTTTATATATCCTTCTGAAGGCTCATTTGTAAGCTAAGGATAAGAATGTACCTATTTCTTTTGTGGGAAGGTGCCTTGTTTCTTCTCGGCTAGAGGCTCAATTCTCTGCCCATAAGTCTATGTTGGGTGTTGAGGGATCCATTTCCTTAGGCTAAGATGGGTCTGAATTGTGCAGATCTCTCAAGAGGTCCTTTTTGTTGCCACCTCCTTTGTCTCCTCCCTTGCTTCTGACTATTCCTCAGCTTTCCCCTGTGGTTGCTAGGCTTTCTAGGGGTTTTGAGTCTTGTTTTGGGGGTGGTTCAGGGAAAAATTTAGTGGTGAATCTTCACCAATTGGTGAATTCTAGGAATCAACCAAGTCGAAATTGGCGAATTCTAGGAATCGGCCAAGTCAAAATTGGTGAATTCTTGCTCTGAATAGGGTGTCCAAATTGCCCGGATTTTACGAAGTATAGGTCCAATGCATGTCCATTCGCCAATGAGTTTTTTTATGAGACATATTTAAGCAACAAATTCGCCATTGTCAAACTACGCATTTCAATTGGACTGACTAATATTTTCACTTGGAATCTCAAAAGCATTTAATAAAACACCTACATATTCGCCAATACTATTAAAACAACATTGTATCATGACCCATTTCACCAATTAAAATTTACAAATAGTTGCTTGTGAAGACCTATTTCGTTAATTAAAATTTATAAAAAGTTGCTCATGAGGACTTATTTCGCTAATAACATTAAAAAATAATTACATTTGAGGACACATTTTGCCTTGAAAATTGCAACGTATCATTGTATAAACACACGATTCACCAAATTTTTAATATACCATTTAAAAATCCCATGGAATTCGCCAAATATGGAATCATGGATTGATATAAATACAATTGAAAGTGTCATTTATTCTTACACATTTTGTTCGGTTATGAGATTCTACTTCTCCATTTAAAAGTTAGCCAAAGTAAAAAATGTAGACTTAAAAGGTGAGTGATCATTTCTTCATAGTGTTATTAGTTATAATAATAATTTTTCTTTATCTCTTTTCCATTTAGAACCAACCTATGAAGTTTCAAAGTTTTCGAAACCTCCAACCCACCGATTAGAAAGATGACCAAGAAAGACTTGCAACTCAACAAAGTGAACCATCAACCAAGTCGGGGAATCGCGAAGTTATGAAAATTTTGAACTCTGTGACAAGGTTATATAACTCTGAGGACTAGCGACTAAGTTTAGGAGAAGCCAAAAAATTTATATTGTATTCCATGGTATTGAATTTGATATGTGATTTATTATTAATCCATTCCATGAACATAAATAAATACAATCAAAAGTGTCATTTATTCAGAAGTCAGCCAAAGCCGAAAACGTAGACTTAAAGGTGAGTGATCATTTCTTCATAGTGTTATTAGTTATAATAATAAGTTTTCTTTATCTCTTTTCCATTCTTGCTTCAGTCTTAAAGATGATATTGAGTAGATAATGGGATCTATATTATTATTCTTTGTCCTTAAACAAGAAGACATTTTTTTTCCAGTTTTTATTTGAAGTGAGAGATGAATATGTTGAGCGAATCAGAGATCAATATGTCGAGTGACTCGAGCAACAAGGGTAAAGCTCCTGTCGCTCCTCAGGGTGGTGAAGATACTCCTATCACTTCTCAGGCTTCTGCTGCTCCTCAGGGTCGTGAAGAGATTCTTGCCAGTTCTCAAACTCCTTCTGCTCCTCAGGGTGGTAAGGCTCCTTCTGCTCCTCAGACTCTTGCCACACCTCAGGGTGATGAAGAGACTCCTGCCACTCCTTAGGCTCCTCAGGGTGGTGAAGAGACTCCTATTGCTCCTCAGGGTGGTAAAGAGACTCCTGTTGCTCCTCATGGTGGTGAAGAGACTGGGAGACCATCAAAATACCCAAAACTTAGATGTACCCTATAGTCTTACTTTGCAATTTCCAAAGCTTCTAATCCATCAGGTCAAGATGGAGCTACATCATCAACTATTCCACCAAATATTGGTAGCATTCCCAATACCTCACTACCATCGAAAGGTCAAGTTGAGATTGTCATTGATTTAAATCAAAATTTATCAAATCAAGATAGCAATACCACAAAAGATGTTCCAAGTGATACCCTGGGCCTGGTTAGCCAGAATGAGATAATTGATTTGGATGAGGATGATGATGTTGGTAGCAAGAAAAGGAAAAATAAACCAAAAGGTGGTGTGAGTGGGAAATGACAAGGAGTTTTCAACTTGGTTGGTTGTCAAAATACACATTCATGGTACCAGTGGGGATTGGAAATGCAAACGATATTGAAAAGGAAACATTAGCCAAATGTAAGATTCATAGTTAGAAATGTGGAAGAGCCAAGATGTTGTAGCTAAAGATTGATACTATAGAAAAACATATCGATAATGTTTATGAAAAACAAATCATAGACAAAAAGGAAGAATCCGTCGTACAATGGAAATCAAAGGAAGAATGTCTTCATGTTAAGTATGCCGTGGATTATGAAGAGCATGAAAAAATATTGTTGAACATTGCTACATGTAAAGGTACACTTGAGGCTCAATTTGGAAAAGTAATGGAAGGAGAAAATCTATCAAAAAATGTTCAGATGAGTGTTGTTTTTCATATTTTGTCCATAGGCCGTCCTATGACAGACTACCCAAAATATTCTGGTTTATTATCTTATTTGAATGTTCCTCACTATCCCTTTTCACATTGGTTAGTAAACGCAGGATGGGATTGGGCAAACTATCTTGCTGCAATGGAAAATGAAGATTTAAAGGATAAAGTAAAAGAGTCAAATTTCATTGCATTATCTTTAGATGAAGTTACTGCGGTAGAAAATACTTCTTGGGTCTGTATGCATTTGTATACTATACAACAACATGTTCGCCAAGCTCATCTTCTTTGTGTTCATAAAACGAAGAACAGTTCAACAACGCAAAATATATTTGAACTAGTCAAAAAATATTTGAATGAAATTGCAGGTATGGATGTGTTGACAATTGCAAAAAAGTGTGTGTGTGTAGGAGTTGATGGAGCTATAGTGATGCAAGGTCAAAGGAATGATGTTTGAACAAAGTTATAAACTACTTGTGCACCATACATGCTTGGCATTCACTGCATGGCCCACAGAATGAATTTAGCATTTAAAATTGTTAGCAAGTTTCCTATAGTATCAAAAGTCAAAAATCTAGTCCACGAGATCCACACATACTTCTACCAAAGTCCTAAATGTTTCATATAATTTCAAAATTTTGTTGAGGGATTAACACTAGGAAACAAGCTTCTCAAGGATGTCAATACTAGATGGATCTCCCTGCATGGACCAACGTAATGAGTTCTTTCAGAATATCAATCTTTGATTGGAGTGATGTACGAGCATGACAACACAATAGACAAAGCTCCTGACCTCTTACATAGGTTAAGCGATATAGAGACACTCTTGACTTTAACTAGTCTTCTCCCCATATTAGATGTGGTGAATGAGCTTGTGAAGAAAGCGCAAGACAAAACTATGTATATTAATGAATATGCAATATACGTAAACTTACATGCTTGGCCCTCAATCATCTATATCTAGATCTAACACAAGATGGCCCAAATTATTTCATGTGGTAAAAAATTATTGATTTGAATGATCCTGATAATTATTTACAGTTTAATGCAAGCGGGCAATTATGCATCTGTGTACGTGGATATGAGATACAACTGTACCAATGTAAGACAACCAGGCACTCTAGCAGAGAAGTAGCTGTTAACCAGGAAGATTTTCAAGGCATTGTTAAATCTGTTGGTAATAATTTGAAGGAAATTGCAAAATCTCTTTCCTCAGAGATTCATGAAAGATTCCCTCGACATGAAATACTTGAAGCCATGAGTATTGTGTATCCTCAATTTTGGGCAAACTGAGATAACCCCACATTTTTTTATGCTTAGGTAAAAATCTTGTTTAAACAATTTTGAAAAACTATAACATACAATGAGTAGAAAATAAAAGGAATTTTAGATGAAGCTAAGCTTAGAAAACAATGTGGGAATTTTGCAACAACTATGAGGGACCAGTATAAATCCATGGGCAAGGACAAGGCCTTTGAACCGTGATCAATAAAAAAGGTTTGGACAATCCTAGGTCAAAGTGAAATATTGCATGGTTCGATATTAGAATATTTCAAGCTTGTTGATTTATGTCAAACAATGATATTGGGGTTAGTGGAGGATGAGAGAGTTTTCAGTACATTGGGGTTTTTGAAATCAAAGTTAAGAAACAAACTAGACAAGAATTTGGAAAATTGCTTGAGGATGAAAGGAACTGTGTATAATGTCAGAAATTTTCCTTTTGAAAGGGCACTCATGATTTGGAGGTCCACATGTGAAAGAAGAGGGGCTGGGTTGTGCAACACTCCAATTCCAAAGGATGGTACTGGTGGCACTAGTAGTGGCAATGGGACTCAGACAACTGACATTGACAAAAATGACACAATGAATGTTGAATTTGAGACACAATCTGAAGAAAATGAAGAGAAAACTTGGAATCAAATTCAAGATGACTCTTTTACTTTATCTGATGATGAACATCAAATTGAGGACCCCTAGTCCTTTTGGGAAATGGAAGAGATTCAAGACAATTAGTAGATTTTAGGTATTTATATTGCACTTCATGGATCCCAGGATCATATTCCATTATTCCATACTATAGTTGATGATATTTTATATTGTATTCAATGAAGTTGTGAATCATTGCAATTCATGATATTTTATTTTATATTGCACTTCATGAATCATATTCCAAAGTCAAATTGTAGTTGATGATATTTTATGTTGTATTCCATGAAATTGTGATATTTTATATTTTATATTGTATTTTATAGTTTGCATTAGTCCATACATAACATGCTTTTGGAAATTCCTGAAAAAGACAACTCAAGTTTAGTCTATACATATCATTCAATGAGATGTCAGATGATGGTGCCTTTGAAAGGAAAGATAAGTCCATAATGTTGCGGTCACTAAAACTTGGAACCTTAGAACCAAATTCTGAAGTTTCAAAGTTTTCCAAACCTCTGACCCACCGACTAGAAAGATGGCCAAGAAAGACTTGCAACTCAAAAAAGTGAACCATCAACCATGTCAGGGAATAGGGGAGTTATGAAAATTTAGAGCTCTGCAACAAGGTTATCAAACTTTGAGGGCTAGAGACTAAGGTTAGGAAAAGCACCAAAACCGCTCTCTTCACCAAAACTTAGTAGCAATGAAACTAATCAAAAATCCATCATTCCAATTCCAATAATAGATATAATCCATGACATGAATTCATATAAATGTTTAGTGGATATGCTAAGTAGTCATGGGGATTGAGTATTGATGTGTGAATTGTAATGCAATTTCACTAAGATTATGGATGCTTGGAATTAAAATCACCTTATAGTTCATATTTTAATTGTGTTAAAAGTAAAAATTGAGCATGTGCTCAACGATTCATCAATCAACTCAATGCTTATTATATTAATAACATATTAACAATAGTATTAGTAGCATATACAACAATGAACATAATAAGAAGTGTATCTAGAAGTTGAAACCACTACCAGACTTTTTCTTCAGATGATATAATAAATAATATAGATAATTGAACACCAACATATTACTGAATTATGAATTTGAGCTTTTAAATTGATTATCATTGTATCACATGAAGGAATACATAGAGACATTGGCAATGCAAAATCTTGCTCAAAGACAACTTTGCATAGAGCTGAGTTGGAACTTGGAAACTCATATTATTAAAAGTTAAATCACTGCATCACCTTTTCTAGCAACTTCCACTCTTCAAGTGTTGGAATTGTCATTTGTCCTAACTGATGCTGTTTGACTTGAAGATTTGTTAATAATTCATGATTCAAATTGGAACCTGTCTTGGATTCTTCAGTCAATTTTGCATTCAGGGTGAGCAATGGTTTGATGGAATCCAAATAGGTTACCACATATGGGTTTTGAGGAAACCAGTCCAAATCAATCTTCCTTGCATCCTCCATCTTCTTTCTAAATCATTCCATCCAATGAATTGCTCATTTGTGTCAAAAGCCTCTGGTAAACCAAGTTTTGTGAAGTTCCTTAAATTTTCATCCACCTTCTTCATCTTGTCTGTAGCCAAATGCAAATATTTCTCTGTTTCATGTATTCTCAAACACTTTTCAATGACAGATGACAATGTCATTGATGTAGCAAGCCAATTAGTAATCCCTTTTGATTTCAAAACATTGTCACTCGCTTTGTATACCGTTTGTTGAATTTGATTTGATGATTTCTCTAATGCCAACACATTTTTGTTCTCCGTTAAATATTTGTTGAGCTTCTTATGATGTTGTATGATAACATCAATCAATTGAAACATGTCACACAAATGATCAATCCCCTACATTATTTCATCCCAGATCTTTTGTTTCATATGCCTCATTGTTTCTCTACAAAATGGAGATAACTTATTTTGACAAGACTTAATTTCATTTTTTGCTTCCATCAGCTCTGCCTCCAATCTTTCATTTCTTTTTCTCTCCTCCAATTTTTGTTCCCACTGTGTATATCCATTTGCAATGCTTAGTCTTAATTTTTCTGAAGTGGATTTTTCCTCATCACATTTCTTGTTTCTCTCATCTAGCCTTTGCTTCAGTTCATTCACTGTAGTCTCAATTTCATTATGCTTATCCTCTTTGCTTGTTAATGTAGAGGCAATTTTTTTAATTCTTTTTTCTAATTCATTGCTCTTGTTATCTGCTACTTTCCTCTTTGCTTTCTCATTTGCTAGGTCTGCCTGTAACTTTTCAATTTGAGTCTGCAACCTTTTTTTCTCTCTATCTTGCTTCAACAATGATGTGTACACCATTTCATTGTTCTTCTTTGATACATTCATTTTTTCAGTATTTCCGAGTCCAGAAAAATCCAATTGAAAATTATTCACCTGGAATTTAGATGGAGCCATTTGATTTGTTGGTCTGTTTTGAATTGTGGGAACAAGAAATGTGTACTCCATGATTTATTTACTTGTGTCAAATTTGGGTAATACCATGGTTGTTGCAGGCTCTAAAGTTAGAGTAGACACACTCTCCATCAGTTTCTTCTTTTCTTTTTTATTCAATTATGATTTCTTTTTAAACTCTTCAATGTAATCAAAACCTAGGGATGCAGGAACAAT
Organism: Sequoia sempervirens; assembly: GCA_007258455.2. Classification (NCBI taxonomy): domain Eukaryota; kingdom Viridiplantae; phylum Streptophyta; class Pinopsida; order Cupressales; family Cupressaceae; genus Sequoia; species Sequoia sempervirens. Next base: position 93,856 of record VDFB02011731.1, read on the forward strand.
GAAATGCTTGAATGGAAAAGGAATAGGAGTACTTGTAGTTGCTAATGATGTCACAGCTAGACTAACTGGTATTGGGGGAGTGCCTAGAAATAACTCCTTTGTGGTGGATCCACTGGTAGTGTGACTTGGAGTTGGACCTGTCAAAATCCTTTGCCTCTTATGTATTCCTTGATCGTGTGGTGTTTTTGTGGTATATTGTGTTGTCCTCTTGTGTGTAATTTGTTGTTGTAGCACATGTTGACCACTACTAGTACTACTATCCATACCATCACCACCAAAGGAAGTGCCTGTTGGACTAAGTCCTCCACCATGGGCATGTCCTAGTTGTGATTGTGTCTGACCATGAGGATGAGGATTTGAACTTGAAGCTCTAACAAATTGACCTGTATGTCCTAGGTCTTCTTTTTCACCTCCAAACCCAAGGCTAGATTTATCAACTGGTTTTCTATGTTCTACATCTATTACCATTCAAGGGCCTTGTCTTTGGGACCCCAAAGGACCACCTTCATAACCCATTTTTTCAGCTATGGCTGCTCCTGTAGTAAATTCTTATTTTGTGGCCTCACTTAAACCAAGTTTGAAATTGACATGGCTTTCTTCTTGCCTATCATCATCACTTTCTTCATCTTCTTGTTCATTCAGATGCTCTATATTCCATAATTTGCTAAACTCAAGATCTTCTTTGTTATCTCCATACTCTAAAAGAGCTCTTGGATCACCTAGGTCCTTCCTCATAGACCAAAAGACAATAATTTTTTATCATGACCAAATTTTTTTCTGTAACTTCCTTCTCTAGAGAATATGGCATTTTTACTCTACTAGATGGTTTATGACTTTTTTCATAAAAAATGTTGTACCTCTTAATTGTCTTTCGATGCAATGCCATAATTTTTGCTAACAATTGTTCAAAAGAAATACCATTCTCAACAACACTTTTCTCCATCCCTACTTTGACCTCATCCCAAGAATCCTTGTTTCTCAAGTTTTCAAGCAAGGGTTTACTTTGATGTTGAATTATACTTCCAACATTCTTATTGAGCACAATCATTGATTTAATGGTGTCACATGGATCATATTGCTAGTGACAAATAGCATCAAAATAAAAAAAATCAAAAGATCATGTGCTGCACTAAATGATTTTCTCTCGAATGTCATCCCTCCACATGAAAAAGGTAAAGAACGAAATAAGGTCTTCTTCCCCTAACTAGTAAAGTGTCTTTCATCAGTACTCTGCATCTGCCTTACATATTCCAAAGCAAAAACCCTTTCTATCACATATATTGGAAGTTTGTATGGCTGTACTTTTGATCCATAAAATATTAGCATAGTATATTCTTCCAATAAGGACCAATTAGCCAATTGTATTTCTTTTCCTAGTTGAATGCAATTTCTACATGACATAGGCAATCTAGGCATTAGACTATTTGCAATTGCTTGATGCAATGGAGCCAAAAATTAGTCTACAAAATGACTGTAGTTCCTTTGAGAATCATGGAACCTTATAACAGTGGTCCATTCATATACTGGAGCCATTTTCTTTTTCTCAAGATTACTATTACCATAGGGTTGAATCTAAATCTTGTTGGTCTGAAACATTCCTCTAAATTTGAATAGAAAAAGATAGCACAAGTAGGTTGTGAACCTAAATGTCTTGGTGGAACCTCCTTTAATCATTAAAAATTGTTTATGCATGGATTCTACAATGTGCTCAATAAAATTATATTTGGCATGTGGAGCACCATAATGGATATTATACACAATTTCAAGGATGCATGCACCCACTTCCAAAGTGCTATCCAGTTCGAGGAAAAATGATAGCATTGAAATAGTATCCTTAACCTATGGTTTAAAAATATCCAATTCATAAGGAGGCTTATGATCACCTTTCAATTTGTTTCTATCCTGAACTATTCTATTTAAGAAATATTTTTTCTCCATTTCATCCACTGCTTCATAATCACTAGCAATCTTTTCTAGGTCAATGCTGACATTTCAAAATTCTTCGGTTGTAAACCCCAAGGCCAACACTTTTCAAAGTTCTTCTGCATTAATGGCTAACAATTCTTCTTTGCTATCTTTATTATCAATTGCTCTTTTGTTATCATCATAATTTAGGAAACAAACCATGATAAATTTTGGGCAAGGGAAAACCTCATGTAACATCATGCACCCTAATCCAGTTACCCATGGTGCATTGATACTATTAAATTGCATTTGATTTGCAACCTTATTCTAATATGAAAATCTAAGTTCTAAGGTATGCCTACCACAGGTTTTAGGATCATAAATATCATGGCATTCATCAGTGAAGCCTAGGGTTTCAAGCAATTTTGCATAATGTATTTTTTTATTTGACATTGCTCTAGTGGTATTGGTGGTAGACATGCTGATACAATCAACAATATGAAATTTTTGAATTCCCTATTAGTCCTTAATTTTTCTTAATTCTTAAGCCTCTTAACCCTAAACCTAAGCTTCAAAGTTTGACAAAATAAGATTTTAAGAAATGTCAACTTCAAGTGATGAAACGTAGCCACATGAATTCTTTAACTTTCCTGGATTTTGAATTTTGATTCTTGAAGTCAAAACTACATTGAAGCTTGAAACTGGGTTATTGGAATGGCTTTGTTGGAAGTGGAACTATGGAACCCAGAATAGGGTGGTGCACTGCAATGAGAAAATTGAATGACACCAAAACATCTACTCATTACTTATGGACTACACAATACACAATTAGGTAGTACAATGCACATGGTTGATATCATTTAAAACAAGCCATTAAAAACAATGATTTACTCCTGCATTGACAACAAATTCTAAACCGTTGATATCTATTAATCTAACAGTTATAAGGTGATTCCAGAGGTTTAAGTTTGCAAGCGTAGTGGTCTGTGCATTTCATTCCAAAATGCAACTACAACCATACATCAAATGTTCATCAAATGGTTGAGTAATTTATGATATAAATAATAAACATAAAACATGTGTTTTAAATTTTCTTTAAATTTTCTTTAAAACATGTGTTTTAAATTTGCTTTAAAACATGTGTTTTAAATTTTCTTTAAAGTTTAATGTGCTAGGATTGACATTAGGCCAAGGGGCCAAAAAATTAACATTTCAAAGGCCTAAATAAGATGAATTACAATGTCACATTAATAGCACATTGCACAACCATTAATAGCACTTAACTTACAAAGGACTTAATAAACTGAATTACAATGTCACATTAATATCACTACCATTTATTTTGTTACAACTGAATTACAATGTCACATTATTACATTAATACATAGTACAAATACAAATGTAAGCGCAAACACCAAGCTTCCGTAGCTCTGCTGGACCACTGGTGAAAAGTTGAAAATGTAAATGTGATACATGTATCTCTGAAAATAAATGGAACTTGCCGTGTCAACCATGAGCTTTGAAAATTAACACATGGGACTTGTCGAGTTAGCCACACACTCTGAAAATAAATGCATGGGGAAAGGGGGTCCCGATGAAACTAGGGAAATGGGATCCATGAAGATACAAAATGTACTTAGCCCCTTTCAAAACTAGATTGGTGCAGAAGATGAGGGATTGTAAAACTACTCCCATGCAGAAGATGAGCACTGAAATTAAATGCATGAGAATTGCTTGGGCAACCATGCAGACGATGAGGGGCAGTGAAACTACTCCCATCTTGTACTTGTAGCCTCCATGCATTGGGATAGCACTTATGTCCATCAGAGCTCCTCATCCTGGTTCAAAACCTGTCTGAGAAGTCAAGTGAACCAAATCAACTTCTTTCCAATTCCACCCATTCTGAACTTGAAGGAAATTGGTCTTTTACTCTGTAACTACATAACTGGAGGCAAGAGAATTTAGAGCATCCCCAATAATACCACATCATCTTCTTCCTGAATCCTTATTAAGTTATTAACCCTACAAAATGAAAACCCTTATGACAATTAAACACATGATTTTAGTTGTGCTCACTATCCTTATTTATGGGCCAAAAGTGCTGTCAAAAGTGCCACTACCAGCCTAGTACCTTGTACACCTCACACATGTCACATGTGAGCTCTATGGTTGTGTATAATTACTATTGACTACTTAGTAATAATTGTGTTTCATGCAAACCAAAAATCCAACTTAATCGGTACCTCAAGCTGGCTACATGCAAAGTTGCAAACTGTAGCTCAAGCTGACAAACTGTCAATTATCAAAATCGGTAGTGCCATGCAAGCTGTTGATTTTCAAAATCACTGGATTGTTGACATCATCATCTAAAATTATAATACATCATGCAGTTTTCAATATAAAGCTATCCAATCAATCACTCTGGCTATTCATATGGTATTAATCCGCGTCGCCGCCCAGTACCACAACCAAATTGAGAATTTTAATAGAATAAATGAAAGGTAGAGTACTTGGATGCATTGAAAAGAGAGAATTAAATGTATCATTTTACCTTAATTATTATCAATTTCCTAGCTAATAAGTCACAATAAATTTCACTCACTTATGATTGAAACTATATGTTGATTTCTGAAACCAATCATTAATAAAATCTCAACCATTGATTTCTGAAAATCTAAGGGTTCTACTATTATTCTAGAGGTTTCAGTTCACAAGTCTAGTACTTCAAGGATTTACTTCCGGAATGCATCTATAGCCGTCCATCAAAAATTCATTGAACGGTCCCTCTTTTAAAACAAACTTTATGCACGTGCATAATTTAAAATGGGGACATCGCTAGGTTGACGAGACTCGACCCTTAAGATTAAAGAGTTAAGATTTAAGGCTTTGTCATAAAATATTTTGGTTTGACTTAGGCAATATTAAATGGTAAACAAGAGTAGGATGATTGACAAACCTAAATAATTAATAAAATTTCAACCATTGATTTCTGAAAATTTAAGGGTTCTAGTGTAATTCTGGAGGTTTCAATTCACATATCTAGTGCTTTAGAGATATACTTCTGGAATGCAACTACAACCGTCCATCAAAAATTCATTGAACGGTCATGGTCCATAATGTCCCGTGGTTGCTAAAACTTGGAACCTTAGAACCAAAGTCTAAAGTTTCAAAGTTTTTGAAACCTTTGACCCACCGACTACAAAGATGAACAAGAAAGACTTGCAACTAAGGTTAGGAAAATTTGCACTGACACTTCGCCACTGCATTTTTTTTAGTTTGATATTATGTTTAAATCGCCAATGTTTTTTTCTTAATCATTTGAAAATAGGTTTAATTCACTAATGAATTTTATTTTTTAGTTTGAAAATTTTTTTAATCGCCAACAAAAATATATATTTTGGTTTGAAAACAAGTTTAATTCGCCAATCGAAATATTTTATTGGTTTGAAAATATATTTTAATCACCAATGGACAAATTTTAGTGGTTTTAAAAAATTTGCATTTCGCTAGGATTTTCCACAGACTTCTAGCGATTAGAAAAGATTCGCTAATGGACATTATTTTTTTTCATGAAAATCGAAAAAATTCACCACTATAATTAATATTTTTATTGGGTAGTATATAAGATTCACTAGGATTTTACACCTTCACTGGGGGGGTTTCTTAAATTTTTCCCTGTGGTGGTTATGTTTTCGGGTCTCCGTTGGAAGTCCTCCTTCCATCTGTTTCAACTCAAATTGTGTTGACGAACTGTGCTGCTTTGGGTGTTCCCTACTCCTTGAGCTCTTTGCCTCCTTGTTCGGATTTCGATCTTTAGGGAGCCGTTGCCTTCGGTGAGGTTTCTCAAGAAACTTCTCAGAATTTTCTCAACAATGTTCAGATTTCCATTGCTCCTCTTTCTCTCTCTCTCTCTCTCTCCATTCCTGATGGGTGGATTGATAAAACCATTGTTGGTCTACAAGCTACCCTTATTGGGATATTTTATGGTTTTAGACAAAATATTGATGTTATTTGTAGGTGGGCTTTTGAGCTTTGGGCTACTCTTGGTCTTCATATTGTGGCTTTGATGAATGGGTTTTTGATTTTTTCTTTTGGTTCCTTGGAGGATTGCATTCACATTTTTCATGAAGGCCCTTGGTTTTTTGGTAAGGTTTTTCTTCACCTTCAATGGTGGTCTGCTAGCTTTTGATGTCACCAAGCTTAACTTGCAACTTCTTTGGGTTCGTCTCATTGAGCTTCCTTTGGAATTCTGGGATGATGATATTATTCAAGATATTTCTAACATTGTTGGACATTTTGTAACTACCTTAGACAAGGTCACTAAAGATAGATCTAGCTTTCTCTTTGCTAGATTTTGTGTTTTGGTTGATTCTAGTTCTATTCTACCCAAATGTGTGACCCTTTGCACCAAGCTTGGTTCTTGGACCTATAAGAACTTCTTTATGAATCTACTCAGTTATTCCAGCCTGTTGCTTAGGCTTTGTGTCATCCTAAGAAAGATCTAAATACTATGGTCCATACTCAACTTGGTGAAACTCTTTCCCAGTCTACTATTACCTGCACCATAGAAAAATGGCCCCTTGTCATTTTCATGGTCTTTTAAGCCTTTCCTCTTGATGTTTGGTCTATTTTTCTTTGATTTATTGATGTAATGTGGCTTGAACATTCACATTAGGTCCTTAAAATGCAAATTATGGCATCTTGTAAAGGTGTTGTGAAGTGTTGTAAAACATATCTACACTTTTCTAGACTCTATTCATTATAATTCACCTAAAGATCACCTTTTTATTCATCATCATATTCTATTTTGAAGTGTTGTAAAGACTTGTAACAAGATTTCATGCTTTTCTAGCCATAATTTCACTATTTACACCTTATACCTTATTTGACCCCTTTATGCCATTATAAGGCTTAATTAAGTGTCTTTTTGAATGTAAAACCGACAAACAACATTAACTATGACTTAATTCCCAACACCCACTTTTAGGTCCAAGGTGGGACCCATTCACCATGGGTGACGAATGAGTCCCTCTTGGCTCCAATTTTAAAATATTTTAAATTTTCTTTCAGGTTTTTATTCAAAAGTACTTGATGTTGGCTTGTGATGAGGTATCATCAGGTTACTAAGGCACAAGTGTGTATAAATAAGTGTTTTTCATCTCATTTCAACCCCCAATCATCAAGTTCACTTATTCAAGCATTCAACTAGCATTTGAACACTTTGCATCATCAAATCAAGCATCAATCAAGCATTCAAAGGAAACCATTGACATATCTTCAGAATTTCATCAACAAGGGTTTGGTAAGTTGATAGCATTTGCATGTTATTAGTTTATCTTTCTCTTTCATTTCATCATTTTATTAAGGGTTTGAGTACCAAAGTGGGATTTGACCAAGGAAAATCCCTTTTCCCTAACCCTTAGTCATTTTCCCCCTTTGTGCATGTGTTGTGTATGCAGATTTATCAAGCATTTAAGTGTTGAAAAGTGGAGAAGAAGTCAACAAAGTGTTTCAAGTCAAAAAATTCATATTTCAAGCTTGGAGAAGACTTTTAGTCCGTTTGTTGCAGGATTAACTTCGTCAACCCAACAAGCAAAAAACCTTAGATTTGGTGCTACAAAATTGTCTCTTGATTTTTTAGAATTTTGGGAGAGGAATGATTCGCCATCAGTGGCGAATGAGTCCCACCTTAATTTGCTGGAAATCTAAGTTTTATCAGATTCTAGATCCCAACACTCAGAAACTTGTTCCTGACAGTTTTCATCAAAAGCAGGACTGATTCGACATCAGTGGCAAATGAGTCCCACTGTTGATTTTCTGTGATTCCAGATAACATTCAGAACATTCCATATTCTTCATCATACTTCCAAGTGCACTCTGATTCAACCCTTTTCTTTTTTGTTTTGCATTTAATAATTCATAGTTCATTGTTTGCATATCACATTGTGCTTTCAAACATTGCATTAATCTTGGGTTTTGCATTCATAATCTCTCAATTTCATCATTTACTTGCATTCATATCATTCCATTTAGTTTTAATCACATCATACATTACATAATTTGAGTGAACTAGCTAGATTCTTTGGCCCTTTCTTTCTCCTTTTAGGTGAAAAACCCTAGAAGTGATAGAAAGTCCTAGAGTTCCAAAAATCTATGGTTCATTTTGGTGAACCTGCATTTTGAACATATTAGCTTTCTGATTTCAATTGCATCTTGCATCTTAGACTTCATTTCATCAATATTCAATTAGGGTATTGTTTTTTTTTGCATTCTAGGGTTCTTAACTTGCATTAGTGAAAGACTCATTTAGATTTCATTTTTACATTGTATATCATTAAAAAATCTAAAAAATTGCATCTGCATCTTTTATTGGCATTTGAAAAAAATTAGAATCACATTAAATTTTATGAAAAACATAAAAATTCTCATAGTTGGACTCATTCGCCACCCTAGGTGAATCAGTCCACCTGCACATTTCAGATTGCATTTTTAGACATTTTCTGCGCATTTCCTGCATTCTTGTTCTCTACTGTTAGTTCTCTATTTTAGTTAGAAGAATTTCTGTTAGTTGCATTTTTCACCCCTAGATTACATTGCATTTACATTCACCCCATCCTTTGTGGTACTTGCATGAGTGTGTGGTGCCCCATTGACAATACTTTAGTGAGATAAAGTTCTAGACTCATGGCTTCCCATGATAGCACTTTCGTTGTGGACCTTTGGATCTCAAGAGCTCCTACTCCTAGTATGGACAATGGTGCATTAGGAATTGATCATTCCACTTCTATGTCTTCACCTTTTCATCCAATGAATGTTGACACACAAAAAAACTCCCTTCCATAGGATAAGGTCATTAGTATTCACAAAAAATTTGCACATTTAGAACAAGACTTGTCCCTTGAAAACATTTCCACCACTTCCATACCTGCAATAGAAAGCCTTCATTGCTTGATTGAAAGTGATGATGGATTACAAGTCATAAAAAGAATTGCTGAAATATACAATAAACATGCTCCTTATACTTCCCAATCAACAAACATAGTGGTTAGCCAAGGAGGACCTCACATTCCTCCCCTTTCAACCATAGCATCCATACCAACTTATACCACTCCTCAGGTTACAACAAATATGCAATAGGTCAGTCATGTGGCTCCTTCTTTCACAATTCCAACCAACATTCCAAGATCCTTTGTGGCATCAAATATTCTTTGCTTCACATTCACCCCTCTTAGTGTCCCTTTCACTTCTCCTAACATTACATACACCCCATCTCCATTTTCCCTTCCACCTCATACTCCTTACAATGATCCCATCATATACAAATCTTTAACACCACCTCATCCATGCAACAACTCTCCACCATTAGCCAAAGTCAAAATGCTCCACCAACATACCATGTTTGTAGTAGTCCATTATCCTTAGAAATCTTATGCACACAAATGCCACAAGGAATTGAAATGTCTCGGTTTGAGAAATACAGAGGTAAAGGAAACCCTACCAATCATGTCAATGCTTATACAGCCTTGTGTAGTGACTTGGTCCTTGATGATAAGCTATTAGCCAAAATTTTTCCTAGGACCTTGAAAGACAATGCATTAGAGTGGTTTTGAAACCTACCTTATCATTCCATCTGATCATTTAATGAACTTGTAGATGCCTTCATAAGCCACATCCAAGTTCACATGACTCCTAAGAAAACTATGGAAGATTTAATACACTATATATCAAATGTTGATGAAAAAGTCATTGACTTCATTTCTCGTTATCGGTCATTATATGCTCAAATTGATGTTAATATCCTTGATTCACATTTTTAGAAGATGTTTATCAAAAACTTGCACACTCACCTTCAAGAAATGTTAACCATGATGAAATTCCCGTCGTTCATGCATTTATGCATGACCCTTTGTGATTATCACAACTCAGTTTCTAGTTGTGATTCAAAGTCCACTTCTAACCGAGTTGAGAAATATGAGAAAAATAACCACAACAGCGCACCAAACTTTAGAAAATTGAACCGAGGCTTCTTACAATTCAATCTACCTTCTCCCCAACCAACCCAACCTATTCCAAGCCTAGTGTCCACTCTTAAAATAGTCATGCCCTATAACTATGGGACCCGAAGAGACAATTTACTCCCCTACCTGATACTCTCCACAATACCATGAACCAATTGCTCCAAGAACAAATGCTCACGTTGCCTACCATTAAACCACTTGACACCATGAAGCCCTTACCACCCAACTTTAAACAAAATTCTTATTGCCATTTTCATCGCCAAAATGGAAATGACACCGAACAATGTAAGCATCTAAAACACTTAGTTCAAGATCTCATTGATTCGGTTTGTGGGTGTTAATGATCAAGGTAATAATTCAGTTGCACCCTCTAACCATAATTTACAAATCTTTACCAACCCTATGCCTAAACACAATATTTCATTTGTCAAGACTAGTGAACCTTCAAACCCTCAAGTCATGAACATTGATACAAATACTAAACAAATTGATATAATTTCAAATGATACCTAAGTTACTCCTATGGATGAACTTGTGGGTGCGATAGATGTTATCCCTTGTAAGGGCCCAACCAACAAAAATATTGATATCACTTTTTCTTCTAAAGATATACTTAAAAACCTTCCTGATGGTCCTCTTTACATAGCTGGCCGAATCTATGATAAGCCCACTAATTGGATATTAATAGATCTCGCCTGTGGTGAGAATGTGATCACAAAAGAATTCTTAGTATTACATGAGCTGTATCAAGATGATTACAATAAACCAACTTCATGGATTAAAACACATAATGGTTTCACATGCCCTACGATCAGATCAATTGTACTCCCCTTACAAGTGGGACCTAAAACTCTCGATGTAAAATTTTCTATCATTTCACAATGAGACCAATTTTGTTTGTGGCTAGGTCACTCTTGGCTTTGCTCGATGAAATTGGTCCCCTTAGTTGTTCATAAGTATTTGAATTTTCCACATGGAAATGAAATATTTACTATAAACCATAGTGGCTTTAACCCATTATCCTCTAAAGGTAATTTTTCTTTAGAAGCCTTTTGGCCTGAACCTATGGAGCCCATCACCCCTCGTAAGGATTTCTTATTCATAGCCTATCAAAAGTTCAAAGCCAAACACATAGTTGAATTGTATCTTTCCACTCCTCCTATCTTGGATGAAACCTTGCTTCAGCCCGAATTCGACATTCAACAAACCACACAACCTCATGAACAACCACCCATAAAAACTTCCCCTTCCTCATGTAAATTCCCAAGAGAAAATGAAACGAATCCTATCATACCTCCTCATATTAAACAAGTGTATAAAGCTAATGAGAAAGTGATTGACCCATCATCTTCTGTTTCTTCTGTTCTTCCCCCTTTAGAAGAAAAAGAACATATGATGGAGCAACCCGCTCTTACACCTCAACAAGTTCAAAATAAAATTAAATGAAACCACGGTGCCAGGGAGCGTATGCATCATCATCGTCTCCTTGCTTGTCAATCTTGAATAGACAAAAAAAATGAAACCCAACCTTAGCTTTTGACATAAGCAATAGATGATCAACCTCTTCCCCCTAAGCCACCACAAGACAACACAGTCCAATCCACACAACAAAATGAACCAATCCAACAACCACAAATTTTGCTACATCCTTCCTTGGAGATAACCCTTCATCCTCCTATTGTAATCAATCTTAATGATGATGAGATTACAAAAATAGATGAAGAAGTGCATAACACTCTAAACTTATTATTTTCATCTACAATGAGCTTAAATGATAAAATTTTTCCACCAAGTGAGGAACTTGGTACATCTCCTAGTTTGACACTTGCAATTCCTCCTTTGGACAGTAAACCACCCTCACAATACACTAAACATGATTGGGAGGCGGATGGCTTGTTAGATGGTTGAATTGCATTCACCTTACTATCCTTTTACACTTTCCTTTTCAATTTGCTTTTATGTGTGTATTGTGTTCCCCCATAATGTGCATTTGATGTTCTCTATCTTTGTACACTCCTTCTATTCCTACCTCTATTCTTCTCTATGTCATGCACTGCTTTTCTCGCTTTTTGTTTTCCTTTTAGGGATGGCGCAAAGTGTAGAGACATCCTATGTCTCTTCCATGTTGACCCAAAAGGCCCTTTTTTTTCCCTTTGTTTTTTGCTTTCCTGTTGGGGATGATGCAAAGCGTTGAGACCGTAATGTCTCTCCCATGTTGACCCAAAAGGACCCTTTCCTTTTTTATTTTTGCTTTTGTTTTTCCCTTTGGGGATGACGCAAGGTATTGAGACTGAAATGTCTCTGTCATGTTGACCCAAAATATTTTCCTTTTCTTTTTCCTTTTTGTTTTCTTTTCACTTGTGTTTTGCTTTTGGGGATGATGCAAGGCATTGAGACTGCAATTTTTCTTCCATGTTGACTTAAAACAAACTTCATTTTTCATTTGTTTTCGCTCTCTTTATGTCATTATTCCAGTTCTATGTGCTTTGGGGAATGATGACAATTCCAAGTTCTTTCATAAAAATATTGCAGCAATAAACATACTGACCCCAAATCCATAGATCTCTTATGTGTTTGGTGTGTTCGTTTCTAGGGGCAACTCACTTTATTCTATTTTTTGTTTTTTTACATGTAGCAACTTAACTTAGAAACATATGACTTGGCATAGGGGCTTTCCAAGTTGGCTCTCATGTCTTGTTTTCTCTTTTCTTTCCTTCACTACTTTAAAGTAATTGCTCCTAGAGCGATGTGTAGCAATTCCTTTAAAGTGGGGGGCATACATTGGCATAATTTCATTTACATTCTTAGTGTAGCCTTGTCACTTCATACGATGCGTTTGTCACTTTGTGGATGACATAAGGTGTGATGTCCTTCATAAGTGGGATCTATCTTAGCATATACATTCCTCTTGGTGGCTTGATGTGACACACTGCATCCCCTAAGTTGTGAATCTTTTATTCTTTGATTGGTCCTCTCTTGGAGACATTAGACACAATGTCCCTGAAGTGATAGACCTTGCTTGAACTTAACAAGAATCCTCTGAACACCTTTTATACTTTACATTTTTTTTTAATTTACATTTTACACTTTTGCATTTGTTCTAGTTTGCATAACACAACTTGCATGCCTGTGGTACCCTTTCCTTCTATTCATGAGTTCTAAGCATACAAAGCTTTTCTTGTCTCATGAAGCACAAACCATCATTTTCCTTTGTGGTGCCTTTTAAAGTTATCAAGAGGTAGAAATTTAATATGGTTAAGCGGGAAGCCCACACAATGACACAAGTTTCCCCATAGCCACCTTTGTGTTTGTGGGTGCATGCCAACTAGCATATGCACTTCACCTTTTTGGGTTTTCTCACCTGATGGACCGCCATGAGTTCTATCGCCCTAGAGTGAGTATGCATTTTACTTTTCAAATAAATGGCCTAGATCTTATCCACAACTAGTTGGATGAATGATCAAAGCTTTCATTTCTTTCTCATCATCATGTGTGTTCCTTTGTTCTTATGCTTAGTTTTCCATGGGATCTTCATATTGGGGGATTGGCCATCCCTCTTGATCATTTCCATTCAATCTTGCTAACGTAAGTGCATTGAAACCCCTCTCTCGATATTCATGACTACTTTAGTGTGAGTTTGAAGCAAGTTCATCCTCTCACTAAAGTGGGGGCTTAATGCACCATAGAAAAATGGCCCCTTGTCATTTTCATGGTCTTTTAGGCCTTTCCTCTTGATATTTGGTCTATTTTGCTTTGGTTTATTGATGTAATGTGGCTTGAAAATTCACATTAGGTCCTTAAAATGCAAATTATGGCATCTTGTAAAGGTGTTGTGAAGTGTTGTAAAACATTTCTACACTTTTATAGACTCTATTCATTAAAATTCACCTAAAAATCACCTTTTTATTCATCATCAAGTCCTATTTTGCAGTGTTGTAAAGACTTGTAACAAGATTTCATGCTTTTCTAGCCATAATTTCACTATTTACACCTTCCTTATGCTTTATTTCACCCCTTTATTCCCTTATAAGGCTTAGTTAAGTGTATTTTTGAATGTAAACCTGACAAACAACATTAAATGTGACTTAATTCCCAACACTCACTTTCATGCCCAAGGTGGGACCCATTCACCATGGGTGGCGAATGAGTCCCTTTTAGCTCCAATTTAGAAATATTTCAAATTTTCTTTTAGGTTTTTATTCAAAATTACTTGATGTCGGCCTGTGATGAGGTATCGTCAGGTTACTAAGGCACACATGTGTATAAATAAGCATTTTTCATTTCATTTCAACCCCCAATCATCAAGTTCACTTATTCAAGCATTCAACTAGCATTTGAACACTTTGCATCATCAAATCAAGCATCAATCAAGCATTCAAAGGAAACCATTGACATATCTTCAGAATTTCATCAAGAAGGGTTAAGTAAGTTGATAGCATTTGCATGTTATTAGTTTATCTTTCTCTTTCATTTCATCATTTTATTAAGGGTTTGAGTACCGAAGTGGGATTTGACCAAGGAAAATCCCTTTTCCCTAACCCTTAACCGTTTCCCCCCTTTGTGCATGTGTTGTGTATGTAGATTTATCAAGCACTTAGGTGTTGAAAATTGGAGAAGTGTGCCATAGAAAAAAAGACCCTTTGATTGACATGGGAATATTTTATGATAAATTGTCTTAATGAGGCCTTGATTTAGGTGTTGTGAGGTATTTTATGCATCCATACTAGGTCTTGGACCCTTTCACATTTAATAACATGCTTTTATTGATGTCTTGTAAAGGAATTTCATGCTTTTCTAGACTTAATGAACCTATTTCTCCCTAATTCAACATTATAAAATGTGTTGAGTGACATTATCACATCAATTTAGAAGGCTTGTGAATTAAATTTAATGCTAAACTAGTGTTGTAATGTGTCTTGCACATTCACATTGGTTCTTGTGCTTTGCTAGGCTATGTGGACCTCATTTTAGTGTTGTAAAGTGTATTTAATCAGTGGTGAATGAGTCCCACTCCAAGGCCAGTTTTGTTTTTTTTGCATTTTTAGATACCCTTTTGTTCGAAACGAGTCCCGACTTAGTTTTGCAGAACTAGGATTGATTCACCCAGAATGGTGAATGACTCCCACTAGGCATAAAAATCAGCATCAACAACATTTCAGAAGCAATTTCCAGTTTCCATCAAGCTTTCAGGTGCATACTTCAAGTTTCATTCATTTCTTCTAAGTTTTGCATTCATTTCTAAGTGTTCTTGCATTACACAATGTTTTCAAACAAGTCACATTTCTTAGGTTTTGTGTACTTAATCAATCAACTTAATCATTTAGTTGCATTTATATCATTTCATTTAGCCTTAGTAACAACATACATTGCATAATTTGAGTGAACCTAGCCAGCATTTTTGGCCTACCTCTCTCCTTTTAGGTGCAAAACCCTAGAAGAGGTAGAGAGTCTTGTGGTGCCAAAAATCTATGGTTCATTTTGGTGAACCTGCTTTTTGAACATCTTATTTTCTGATTTGGAGTCCATTTTCATCCTAATCCTTGGTTGCATTAAATTTTCATTAGAGTTGCATTGGATAATTTGCATCTAGGGTTTCAAAGTTTTGCATTAGTAAAAAGGTCATTTAGATTGCATTTTTGCATTTAATTTCCTTAGTTTTTTTTTGAAATTTTGCATCTCCATCTTAGGTCTGCATCTTACAACATCAAACACATAAAAAACAATTCAAAATTTCTAAATTTTTTGTAAAAAACTAGTGCTAGAACTCATTCACCATGCTGGGCGAATTAGTCCCTGTCTAGATTTTTAACTGACTATTAAAATATCATAAACCTCATTTCTGTGCTTCCTAAGCCTCCTAGTATCATATAGTATAAGTCTAGAATGTTTTTGGAGTGTGTTTTTTAATCATTTATCTCAAAAACATCATTTTAGATTACTCATTCTTCAAATCACTTCATTTGCACACATCCTTACATCTAAAAATGCTTCCATTTCTGCAATTTTGCATAACTTTGATAAAATTACTTTTCACTTTTGCATATACAATATTTCTATTTATAAAGCTCTGTATTAGTTTGGTAGAATATACATTGCTTACCTTCTTAAGGTGTTGCATACATTCACTAGTACACAAACAATAATATATGACTAAATAAACTACTAAAAATTGCATATAAATGACTAACTTTAGTCATGTGACTATTAGTGGCTTATTTGTAGTCATTTATAACACCACTAAACTTATGACTAAACAATTTTAATCATTCATTTAGTCATTGATTTTAGTCATTGATTTGGTCATTGATTTGGTCATTGATTTAGTAATTGATTTAGTCATTTATATGCAATTTTGAGTCATTAATTTAGTCATGGTAGTGATTTATTTAGTCATATATTTAGTCATTGATTGTTGTTAACTGGTCATTTATTTAGTCATGGTAGTCATTACTTTAGTCATATACTTAGTCATATTTAGTCATTACTTTAGTCATATATTTAGTCATTAATTTAGTCATATATTTAGTAATTAATTTAATCATTAATTTAGTCATTGTTTTAGTCATATATTTAGTATTAATTTATTCATTTTTATTTACTAGTTTTCATTAATTGGTAGTAAATATAGTCATGAAATGAATAATTTATTAAATACCATTAATTTTATAATGCAAAACTAACATAATATTAAACTTGAACTAAAACATAAAAGCAAATAAAAATATTACATATACAAATAAGCTACAACATGCTAGAATTAAAAGATTGATTCAACATCATGATAAATAAAGGTAATCTGCAATAAAAAATTAATGCAAATATATATATATATATATATATATATATATCAAGTTACAAGATGTCAAAGTTGTCTAAGAGTATTTATGTAAATATAATGAGAAATGTCAAAGTTCTCTAAGAGTTTCCAACTCTTTCAAATACACCATGATAATTAAGATCCTTGCACAACACATTCAAAATATTGCATAAAACAGTGAGCCAAGATGTCTAACATTAACTAGTACATGATAAACATGTTCAACTATGTCATTTTTTGCAAATATTTTAGTGCCCACCATGTGAAGGTTCCCTCTTTCTCTTTGAGATGAACAACTCCATCTATTTTGTCTTCATAAACAAGGGGTATGTTACTTGCGACCTTTAAAATGTTTACATTTTCATCTACTGTTCCTTTCAAGTTGACTCCATGTACAATAGATAGGGAGTGAAACCACCCAATGCCCACAACATCACCATCAAATAGATCCAACACCCTAACTTTATCCCCTTCTTTGAGTTTATCATTACTACATTTCTGCAAAAAGAAAAAAAAACACATTATATTAGATAGGTAATGATTACCCTTGTTTGCATAATAAAAAAACCATTACTTACTTAAATAGTACTTGCATGTGTGTGTTAAAATAATTGCAAAAGAAAATTTTAAAAAATAATTGCAATGATCTAATTTACTAAAAAACCAACACTCATAGCAGTGCTTACTATGTTACTATTAGCTTCATGCTAATTAGATACAAAGGCCACAAGTATAAACACTGCATTACTATGCACACATACCAAACACATAAGGTTATGCCAACACTATTACACATAAAAAAGGTAGCTAATGCACAAAAAACAAAGAATGCAATATGAGAGCACTAGTACTATTGCTGCAATGTGAAGGTGAAATACAATGGGATGTACAAAAACAATGGCATTAAAGCTCTAAAACATAACCCTGTCAATGATGGCATATAAAATAAGAACAAAGAACAAAATGTATCAAGGCAACATGTGAACTATTAAGAGCAGTCATTGAGGAAACAATGTAGTCTTTCTATGTGGCTTTCATAACAGCAGTAAAGGAGTAAAAAATAAGGTTGGATGTAGAGGTCACATAAATAATAGAGAAAGAGCCTTTCACTGTTAGAAAATAGTGTAAGAGTATGTAAAAAGAAGTCAGGAATGATGTCCAATTAACAAGTAGGAGTAGCAGTGAGTTTCATGGCTGTAACAGTGAGTTTAGTGCAAGGGCAACAAGTTTTATGGTTGTAACAACGAGTTTAATGGATCAAACAACAAATATTATTACTAGACAACAAGAAGACATTGAGAGAAAGCAGCAAGAATATCAAAAGATTTTTTTTTTTAATAACAACCATAATGAAGAGTTAACAACAAATCCATGAAGGAAAGAACAACATGTATCATCCAATGAAAGAAGCAACACACTAAGTTCAAGATGTTGACAAGGTCAATTACAATGGCCTAAAACATAGTCAAACATCACAAAGTATTGAAGTGCTAGCAATCCCCACTGAAAAGTGACAAAGTAGGTACAATGATTGTTCTATGGGTTATATTCAATGTTTTAGTTGTCTATTCACTATTCTATAAGCTTGTTCATTGTTTGGGATCATAACAGTCATTAATACATGAAGGGTTTCATAATCAAGGAAAAGTAACGTTTCACATCACTCACCTCAAGTTCAACACCAATAGTACTATCAATATCATGCATATACTCCCCGAATTCAACATAATCACTGTCAACATTGTCTTGAAGTTGTGTAGCTTTGCAAAGAGCTCTATTGACAAGGTCTTTTCCTTTTTGTTTTATTTTCATATAATTTCCTTGCGTGTGTTTTAATCATCATGCAAAGTTAATATAAGTCAATAAAGAATGCAAAAGCTATAAGTTTTTGTCTACAACAACTATTATATTACCTCAACTTCAACACAACTATGATTGACATCAAGGCATTCTTGTTTTCATGCTGCTTTGATAAAATTTCTCTGCATGTAGTTTAACCGTTAAGCAAAAAGATATATCCAAATGAGTAATTCATGTAAAAAATAGTCAATAGAGACTTTCCAAGCATAAAAGTCACAATAAGTGGAATGGGTGAAAATCCATTTTTGTAGACTCACAAATCCTCAACTCCATCTTTACAGACCCGTTTCAACAATTTGACTACAAAATTCACAAAACTCTTCAAGAATCCACCAAATCAGAAAAAAATGAAGTTAACTCACCCAACCACCTAATTCAATGCAAAAGAGAACAAGGAAACCCTGTATGGGCAAGTACATAAGCTTGGAACTGTAAATAATCTTAAATTTTTGAGAAAAAACAAAATTTCAAGAGTTTTATTATTTCTTTATGATCCATAGCAGGAAAAATCTTTTGGGGAAAAAATTGGCAAACCAAAAGTATAAGATTTTTTGAAAAAAATGGGAAAAAGTTTGGAAAAAATAAAGAAAAAATAGGATTTAAAAAAAAGGTAAAAATTGCGGAACAAGAGATAAAAAACTATTTTTTTGAAATTGAAAGGCATTTCCATAGCATAGAGATATAGAGAGCAAAGAAAATAAAGAGTCTAACTAATGAATTGTAAAAAATAGATTTTTGTAGTTTATATTCATATCGATGATTACATTGCATTGCACATCTTTCAAACTCAAAGCATTACTTCACATTGCATAACTAATAACTAGATGCTGATAGATGAGAAAATTTCAATTACGATATAGTTTTTACAAAGTCAACCTAAGGAGTTATGCAATTACTTCACATTGTATAACTAATAACTAGGAGAAGCTGCAAATTGTATTTGCTTGTCATGGCATTCTATGAGACCACATTTCTTTGAGGAATTTTTTCAAATAGTTCACTGCCTTGTCTACACTACCACATTTTTCATACATCTCTACCAAAGCATTTTGTCAAACAGTTCATTGCCTTGTTGCTATGGCTAAAAACCTAAAACAAGTGCTTTCAAACAAGCTATGGATGCTTGGAAAAAATCTATCAAAAGCATAATAGTAAGCAATAGCATAGACAAAGCGGTGAACTCTTTGAAAAAATGCCTCAAAGAAATGAGGTCTCATGGTGTTGGAATGCCATGACAATCAAAAGCAATTTGATTGTCATGGCATTCCATCACCATAAGACCTCATTTCTTTGAGGTATTTTTTCAAAGAGTTCACTGCCTTGTCTATGCTAAAACATTTTTCACACATGTCTATCGAAGCATTTTATAAAACATTTCATTGCCTTGCTGCTATGGCTAAAAGCCTACAACAGGTGCTTTCGAACAAGCTATGGATGCTTGGTTAAAAGCCTACATATTTTTTAAAAATTGGGATTAATCAGGATTTTTTGCAGATTTCTGCTTCTGTGGCCCACATTGCCAAATTTTCACACCCATAAATGAGTTTGAGACTCCATAATCTTTCCTCGTTCCTAAATAAAAATTAGCACTATCGGCCTAACAATGCCTCATTGGCAAAACCCCCATCATAGCCTCACCAATGGCCTGATGAAAGTAGTTAATAACCTAGTATCAGTGTAACAGTACCCTACTGGGTTGACTCTTAAGGCATCCTCCCTGATAGACCGATAGAGTCAACAAAAGAAAGCACATCATTGTAAAACATAAACATTAGTGGAATGAATGTTTGCATTCCACCGATGGACCGATATAATGAATGTTTTCATTCCTCCGATGAAAGCAGTTAATAACCTAGCATTGGTGTAACAATACCCTACTAGACTGACTCCTAAGGCGTCCTGTCCAATAGACCGATAGAGTCAACAAAAGCAAGAACATCGTTGTAACACATGAAAATCCATGGAACGAAAGTTTTCATTCCCCAGATGGCTCGATATAACCATGGATTATCAAGAATTAATATATTCCATTGGAATCAATCTTGTTTACCTTGTTCATGGGCCAAAGGTATATTAAGGGATTGGAACCCCCTTATGGTTTAAAAAACTGCACTTTTGAGACCTAACAGATCATTCATTGATCTCATAGTTATTTTTTCATAAAAATCAGTCACAACATTTAGGACAATCACAATGGATTTCAATGATAGATTCACTGTTCTATATATGATCATAATACTTTTCCTGGAGATCACAAGAGTAATTTTATAAAGGCATATTGTGGAAAACATTTATGAAATTTGCAGACATCTTTATAATACAATATAAGATGATATAGTTGAGAATAAAAATATTGAGGGATAGCTTCTTACCTGGTATGAACCCATGGAATTATGGTCATTCCATGTAGAAATTATAGGCTTAACAAAGGTAGCCAACTGTGAAACTTTCTCAGTGAGATAGTTTAAGCAAGTCATTATATGTTGGTAGTCTTCATTTGAGTTGACATGATTTGGAGAGGCTCTTAAGTTGTGCATTCAATAGATGGATGTGAAATCTCTATTGACGAACTAGATTTCCTCTTGATACTAGTATTAGATTTAGTATGATCTAGTGTTGCCATATAATTGACAACATCTTCTACACTTGCTTCTCTATTATTGTTTTCCACCTAAAATAAAATGTCAAATTCAACATATAGTCAGTTCAATGAAAAATTGAAATAAATAACACAATGTAAATTGAACCAAAAATCCATACACTTACTCCAAATTTATCCATTTTGGCCTGCAACCCACCTTGGCCAAATGTATATTCAATCCTCACATTATCTCTTGCTTTCTTGCCTCTGTTACTCTTTGTCAAATATTCTTTGTAACACATACTTTGTTTCAATGCCTCCCACTGTTTGGGAGATAGACTGGAGTCTAACATCTCATTTCCCTCCATGATTATTTTTCTACAATTGTATCTAAAACTGTTCATCAGAAGTCTCATCTTGTGCTTGTAATATTTTCTAGAGATTTTTCCACCAATAGTGTCAAAGGCATTTTCCATTTTTTGTATAACATATTCCATATTTCGTGGATCTTTCTCTGCAAAATTTGATTTGCAGATATCCAATTAGTCCCTACATATTACGCCCAACTTGGAGGCCCACCTTGCAACATTTTTCCCAATGAGTTCACCATCTCTTGATACCTCAACCAAGAATGGCTTCTTCCCTTATAATATTCTTTCTTTTGCATTCCTCTCTTTAGATCTGTATAAATCTTGACTCAATATTTGTCTTTTAACATAAGTAGGCACATCTTCTTTTTCACCATTACAAATATTTCTGGCTGATTCACTAATTCGCTCAAAAGTTGAAGATGCGACAAGTGCACTCTCAATAGGCACATCAGATGCAAACAAACTCTGTTCATGACTTTGATTAACCATAACTTCATGCTCCTTGGCCACATAACATGTGGCATGAGTGGGTCGATCAGTAGTGGTCTCCACAGATTTCATTTCATCACAACTATTTTTTTCACCATCTTCATTTGTTGAATCACAAAAGCATTGGCTTCTAAGAGTTGGAAACACTGGATCTTTACTTTCTTTTCATTTTTTCTTTGCATTTTCTTTTCTCTCTTTTTCTTTCCTATAAAACAAAAAAAAATATCATCACATGTCTTATACACATAAAGCTCTTGCCTATAAAATTTCATTAAACGATATTAAACAAATAATTTACTACTTAGTGGATTTACAACTTTCCTGTTTGACGTCAAACCAAGATGTGATAAATATTCATTATTCTTGGCCACATGTTCTTCACGAAAGTGCTCATAGTCTGTCACTGGAATTTCAACATTGTGATCACTATCATCTAATTTGCGCCTTAAATTCTTTTTCTTCATTTCTTGATTTCCACAAAAATAATAATGTATAAATTAGCAACTTGATACAGAGATATTGCATCCTCATTTTTATATGAAAACATATTCACATTGTATTCATATAGAAACTTTGTTCAACATAAATCTTTGAAACATGTATTAGTTTGAAGGTTAGTGTCCTTAAAACATAAAACGGTCTTAAAACAACATAAAAGTCTTACATAAAAGGTCATAAAATGGGGCTCATCCATAATCATCTGCATTTCCAGCGAGATCAAAATCTTGATTAATCATGTTTGCATCTACATGGAATACATTATCTCTCCCAATTTCTTCATTGGTAATGAAAATCTCTTCTTCAAGAAGTCCCTCATTGTTTTCATCCACTTCTTCGAATGTTTCTTGTAAATTAACATATTTCCCATCAGGCATTACATCAACAACTTCCATGAATTTTTGTCTTGAACGAGACTTTGTTTGAATGACATATGACCAACCTGGGCTTCTTACATAATCAATTAGAAATGATTGGTTAATTTGAAGAGGGGAAACATACGACTCATCTGTCTCTGATAAAAATTGTCATGTATTTGCATGTACAAATCCATACTCATCAAATTGTACTGCGGATGGTCGGATCCGATTACATTTTAATAATATAGGACTATTTTCATCAAAATCCATTTGAATAATTTCTTGGATGGATTGAACATAAAATTTCTTCTCAATTTCATGAAGAAATTCAACACTAACAACACAATCAGAATTTGTCTTTCCTTTATGTTTTTCTTCTACTCTTAAATGATTACCATAGGCCCACATTCCACTAAAACGCATAGCCCATAAATGTGGAGGTCGTGAAAGATCACTTTCCTCTGTTGTTATATCTTGACCTTCTTCTTTTGCATCATTGATTGCATTAGCAATCCATTCTTCAAATTTTGGAAAAGAATTAGCTCCAATCAAATCATGACGCTTGCACCTTTGAGGTCAATTTTGAATCCAAGTTTGATTATCTTCATATTTTCTACATAGAATAATGATGTAAAAATAGTAAGATTAATAATATAAATGTGTAAATGCAATTGAGTAAATAAATTAAATTGTGCAATTTTTTTTACCCATGCCACTTATCAAACGTTGATGTGTTTTGAAGAATAAAGGCATGTATTTCACTTCTTTCTTGATATGATAGCTTGAAGTGACATCCATTTCCTTATAATACTTCAGCTGCAACTCTCTCATCTTTGTCATCATCGCATACACATCGATTGACATTTAATAAATCCTTCATAGATTCTGTGCAAAATCCCATGGCCTCTTGCATTGAATATCCCTCAAACATGCTGCCTTCTAGTTTTTCCCTAGTACGGACAATTTTTTTCAAAACCTTCATATATCATTCTATAGGATACATCCATCTCATTCTCAGTGGGCCACAATGCTCTAGTTCATATTCTAGATGTATTAAAATATGCATAGAAATGTTAAAGATTGCTGGTGGAAATTCTTGTTCCAATAGACAAAGGACTTCAACAACCTCCTCCCTCAAACTATTAAAGTTTGAAGGATCTAATACATGTAAACTCATTCTATTTAATATTAGGCCCAACCTTATAATTGTCAATCTTGGCCCCTTTTCCAAACTTGATATATTTACCACAATAGGTAAAATATTCTTGATTATGACATGATAGTCATGGGTCTTGAGGCCTCTTAAGCTATTAATGTCAGTTTGGCTTCTAATGTTGCTACTTACATATCCAGTGGGAAAGTGAGTCTGAGACATCAATTGTAAGAATTGTGCACATTGTTCCTTTATCCAGACATAAGGAGCACTAGGTTTTATATATTTTTCAACCCAAAGATTTCGACAAATCTTTATTTCTTGAAAGTCTTCACGTGATGAAATAATATCAAGAGCACCAAAAAGAGTTTCTATAATAGCATAAGCTATATTTTTCTTAGTATGCATAAAGTCAACAGTATGCCTAATGGCTATATCTTAAAGTATGGAAACTTATACAATATGCACAACCATTTTACACCGCTTTCATTACATGGATCATATCTACTACTAGAAATCCCATCATTTTCAATAAATGACATTCTTTTTTCCCCATTCTCCATAATGTAATCACCTATTATTAGTAATGGCGCTTCATGATTCTCTTCTTGACCATTGAAACATGTTTTTTGTTGACGATATGGATGATCCATTTTAAGGTAAGCACTATGTCCACAATAAATACACTTACGCAAAATTTTTGAGTGCCTCACAAAATCTTTAAATTTGCAAGCAGGACATGCATGGTATCCATGAATAGAGAGACTAGACAATGTGCCATATGCAAGAAGATCATGAATCGTAAAAAATAAGGAAGCTCTTAAAGTGAATTTGATTGAATGACCATCCCTTAAAGATTGAATTGCTTCAATTCCTTTCCACAATTCAATTAGCTCATCATATAATAGCTCTAGATAAGCATCTATTATATCTGAAGTCACACTTTTCTTTCCTGGTATAATCAATGATAACATTAAGAAAAATGGTTTAGTTGCTAACCATGGAGGAAAGTTATAATTTATTAGAAACATTGGCCAAGTTGACCACTTAGTACTTTGATATTAGAATGGGTTCACCCCATCTAGAGCCAAACCCAACCTTATATTACGAGGATCTTGAGAAAAATTGAGTCATCTGTTATCAAATTCCATCCACGTATTAGAATCAGGCACATGTCACTATTTTCCATCAGTGCTCTTATTTTGGTATTGCCAATGCATAAGTTCAACAATGTCTATGCACCTATACATTTAGAGTAATCGTGGGATTGTCGGAAAGTGGCGAAGAACCTTTCTAGGGACCACAACTGATTTCAACCCTTGTCTATACCTCAGTTCATGACATTTCAGACATTCACTCTCATTTGCAATATTTTTGGGAAATAATACACAACCATTCACACATGTGTGGATGTTTTCATACCCCAAGCCGAGCTTACTGATTTTATTTTTACATTGACTTTGTTTTGTTGGCAATGTGGAGTCAGCTGGTAACAATGAACTTAATAATGCCAATAACTGATATACACTCTCATTTGTCCAACCATGCACCACTTGCAAGTTAAGAATTTGAAGGATTGTTGTCAAAAGATTTAACTTGAAATTAGCATACACAAGCTTTAAAGCATCATCCATTGACTTGGCCCAATCATCATTTAGACCCTCATTCAACATTCTATCAAATTCAAACCCTTCACCAAACATTTCTGCCTCTTCATCTATTTTTGGTGCCACTTCATCTATGTTTGTTGCCTCTTCATCTCTCACAATCTGAAATTCTATCATGTCTTCATAATAATTGTAAGCCTAAGGGCTTATACCACTATGCCCATATCTTATCATATGTTGATAAATCATATTTCTTTTTCTCACCTTTCCACCAAGATAATTTTTGCATGGACATGGATATTTGTCAATGTCCATCTCATCATATGCATGATATTGATCCGTAGTCAACCTTTGATTCTCATCCATCTATAATATTGTGCATTCCCATATTAATTTAGTTTTTGATTGAAAGAAAAAAAAAAAAACCTGAAAACAGAGATGCCAGAATATTGTTGAACATAGTCACTTTAAGTACAGACCATAACAAAAAGAAGAGGATATAATGAGTCATTATTTTGAGATCTATCTTACATTCATTTGAAGTTTACCTACTGAGAATGGAATATTCCTATGTTTCCTATTAGCTTACTTTCAGCAATGAGGGTTTCAAATTACCTCTGAATTCGCTAAAGAGGGCTTCACTAACTTCAAATTCATTGCAGCAAACTTCAAATTCCTTGTGCGCCTTTTCAAAAGTGTCTAGGTCTTATCCAAACAAGCTTTATCACCCATGCAAGTGCTTCAATACCTGTCCATGAGAATAATAAATGTCAACAACAATCTAATTTCATTCCCATGCCAACAATTATACATTTTACAAGTTGTCTGACTTATAAATATAGACAAGTTATGTAAACCACTAGATAAATAACATTTAAAGGTTTTTCATCTCTGACTTATAATTTGTTTTTGAGTTCAGCTAATACAACTATTTTTTTTAGTTTGTTTTCATGGTTGTTACTCATGTAACTTGTACTTTCATATCCCTTTGAGCTGCTTTCTGCATTTCTTTCTTCTGTATTGGCTGTGTTATGAAAGTAAAACTTGAAAGTGCCCCTACTGATAAGATTTGAGTCTTTAGTTGTTTACTTGTTTTTGTGATATTTGACTTTTGAGTCTTAATATATAAGTCCCATATGTTTATCTAGATTGATGTGGATCTTGCAAATTACAGATACTTAAAGCCAAAACATGATTGAGCCTTGAAAGTGGATTGATCCACATATAACATTATGGCGAGTGCTAGAATGTAATGTTCATTGTGGGTCATGAATGAGTGGAGGTGATACAAAATATTTAAATATACCAGTAACAGTCATATGGTGTTAATCAGTTAATGTAAATGTGACATAAGGATTTATTATACATAAGTGAGTTGAAGGCCAAGAGTATTTTGTCTAATTGTCAAATAGGACAAACTTAACATAGCCATACACTCATAATTGATTTTGGATCACAAGTGTTTGTGTTCAAAATCATCTCTTAGAAGTACATGATATATATCTTCTACAAGTATTTAAGCATGCTGCAAGTATTTCTTGACAAGCTCATCTCTAGGTTCACCTAACTTAGAATTACATGCCAAATGCTACTATGTTTTTTCCTTGGTGAATTAGCTGTGTTCCTTTTTGTTCATAAGGAACATCTTTATAATTATTGTGGGTTTGTCTCTTTTGATGTGCATCCATTTCAGGCCTACATTCAAATGGATTCCAGAGAGGTTGTGTTTGGTGGAGGCTCATCAGGTAATATTTTGGAGTAATTCTTTAATTGGAAAATATATCCTTATTTTCTATAATTTTATTCTATTTGGTAGAGTGGCTTTGGGGATAAGGATTTTAAATGTTTACACAACTCTATGAAGAAGTCATTCTTTCTTTTTAAGAGTCTCCAAAATTTACTTCCAAATTACCATGAGAAATCCCTTGAAAACTGTGGTTATAGGAGGGCGTGGGAGGTGTGCTCAGTGAATGCGATGTATATGTTGTCCAGAAAATAATTGAGTTGGTTCCTGTAGAAGTACTTTAGACAATTCGACTAACTAGATATGCATGCATTAGCAGTTTCATGTGTAGCAGAGCCTATTCAATCATGGGCAATGTTAGGAGATTCATTTGTCTCTCTAACAAAGAGTTTTTTCAACCATTGCAAATTTGCAACTAGCTTGAAATGATATCTTCATTATTGAGGAACTAGAATTCGTCTTGTCATAATTCTTTGGCAGAACTATAGTAACATGGGGATACTGTAAAGAATATTATGAATTAAAGGATTAACATTGATCTGGTCACGCTAGGTAATGAGCACCATATATATGTGGTATTTGTCTTCTTGGAGACAAAAAGCTTTATTCAGTTATCCATTACTAATTCTTATTCTCTCTTATTTTTTTGTATGATCTATGTATGTTATTTTTCATTGTGCTAGTTGTTAGAACTGAAAAATTTCACATTTTTCACTAGCCTCCACCCACCAATCCTCCATATTCCATAGATATTCATCACATTTTAATTTTATGATCAACACAAATTGTTGAAATTTGTGTGACAAGATCCATTTTGTATCCCACATTGCCAAATTTTCACACCCATAAATAACTTTGAGACTCCATAATTTTTCCCAAGTAAAAATTAGCACTATCAGCCTAACAATGCATCATCGATGGAACCCTTGTCATAGCCTCGCCGATGGCCTAACAAAAAAAATTTATAACCTAGTATCAGTGTAACAACACCCTATCAGGCTAACTCCTAAGGTGTTCCCCTCGATAGACCTATAGAGTCAACAAAAGTAAGCACATCGTTGTAACACATGAACATCGGTGGAACAAATGTCTACATTCCCCCGATGGCCCGATATGTTCATAAATTATCAAGAATTATTATATATTGGGGAAATTAATGTGTATTGGGGTAATATATTTTGGTGTCCCACCAATAGACTGAAGGAAAATTGTTCATCAGTGGAGAGGGGGGCTATCAATGGAATAAGGATTGCAGTCTTGCAAATACAATGATGATGATTGATTGCTAACTGATGTGACATATCAAGGAATCATCTAGATATTTAAAAATAAATGCTTCCCCCTGATGACAAGACTGAAATAGGTGGTGTATTTATGAGCCAGAGTTGAAGTGAATTATATCATAAGTTGATTGCATAATTGTTGCACAGTCTAGAAGATTTCGCTGAGGACAAAAGCAGAAAGGA
Source organism: Sequoia sempervirens (assembly GCA_007258455.2). Taxonomy (NCBI): domain Eukaryota; kingdom Viridiplantae; phylum Streptophyta; class Pinopsida; order Cupressales; family Cupressaceae; genus Sequoia; species Sequoia sempervirens. The sequence goes on from VDFB02011731.1 coordinate 122,724, forward strand.
AATGCTAGGAATTCTCACGTAGAAAAAACCAGTGGAGGTGAGACCCAAGTAAGTACACCAATCTTGGCTAAGAAGTTGTATTTTTCAAAGGATTAAGAATTTGAATAATGGAGGAAAATGCAGAAAAACCCAAAGCTAAGAAACATAAAACTGAGAAGAGAATCTTGAATCAAGACCTAATAGATCAATGCCCTAGGTCAGGGCCAAGATCTAGGAGGGTTTCTCAAATGAATCCTTCAATGGATAGATTGTTAGATAAACATAAAGGCTTGGGGGATATTTGGACACAACGACATGGGTATGATATTTTTATGTATGATTACAAGAAACAATTTAGGTTTCAACTAGTTTGCAACCCGTGGAGGTTGAATTTGGGAAGACTCGCGGTGCCCAATGTGTTTGCAAATGTACAATTAATTAAAGCTTTGGCTAGCAGATATGACCCCAAGAGGAGAACTATCCAAGCACATAATGGGGCTGACATGCTTGTTATTTTTGAGGATTTAATTTCTAATGTGTTTCATCTAGAGTCTCCTATGCACATGCAATTCACGATTAGAGATCTCTTGAAAGAGTATCACCATATGGATACCAGATACAAAGGATGGAAACTACCCTTGCATAGGCCTAAGAATGAAGCAAGCCAACTCAGGAGGTTTTCAAGTAATGAAAACCCTCCTTTTCATGAGGACTTGTTTGAAGAATATTTTAGATACACTTATTATTTAGCTGGTTAGGCCTTGGGGGTAAAGGTCCCACCCCTCATGTATATTGCCCCAATGGTCTTAGCTGCAGACATAGAAAGCAATGATTCCATCTCATTCAATTATGCTAGATACTTGGCCAATGACCTAAACCTAGAGATTGAAAATATTAAAAAAAATAGTGAATATATTCATTTCAAACATTATTCTCTGTTCATGCATTTGATCATGCACGAGGGACATGTTAGAAGGGTTTGGAGTCAAGAATTAAGAATAAAAGATACAGATGAAAATGGGAACCTAAAACCTGTACAAATGTGTAATTCACTGTGGGATAGTTGATTTGGTAGATCTCATTATCTTTATTTTGAGGAGTTTTTGTGAAACCATTAATGGAGTGGCTGGGATATCTGCGTGATTATAACTTTTCCCAAAAAGTGAAACAGACCAAAGGAAAATGACCCAAGGAAAAAGGTGGATCATAACTGGGGGGACTGGTATGCTTTTCCCGACTGCATAGTGATTAGAGTTTATGGGTTTGAAGGAACTCCACACTTGTTTCCATAAGTAGTTCTTGTTAGAATTTCCCACTTAGAAATTGTGAGGCAATGTAACGCTCAAGAGATGATGTTCACATAACCACATAATTTTCCAAAACTGATTACATCCCAAGTATAATAAAAGTAATGGATGCATGGTACAAGATCTTTCCATAAATGCTCAAAAGAAAAAATCAGTAATAGAGTTTCATTCCATGTATACAAAAGAAGTAAATTGCACTAACAACATATATCTTTACAATGATACAAGTGTAAATGCCATTTACATATCAATGAGTTTCCATAAATCCATTCAAGTTTTAATTACATCATTAACTTTCAATCAATACATCTATTTCAATGTTACATCATAACTTTCATTCCAATACATCTATTTCAATGTTACAATACTAAATTACAAATAAAGTTACATTTACATGTGGGCTTTACAAGCCATTCAAAATAATACATGAATACATTTATAGCATGTGAACCTCTAAACCTCAACCACCGTGACACCACTGGTCTTCTTGCAAGCTAGGGCCAAGAGTGTGATTAGGGTGCCTTTTCCACCCAACCATGAAGTACAAGACTTCCCCAGGTTTCTTCCTAACTCGAAGAAATCCCCGACCCTACATGAGGAGCCTAGGAACCTGAAACAACAACATAGGAGGGAACTTTCAATGCAAGCCTGATGCCTATATGCATTCCTAACATGAGAATCACATATATCTTGCAAATAGGAGGTGGCAGAGACCTATATTCATTTAGTTCTAGGCTTTTAATTCCATCTATTTCAATGGTGCATGTGCTTGGCCAAGCATAAATAAAACAAATGATAGTTTTAGAAAAGGTAAAACTACCATCTTTGTGGGTCCACCTTCGACATCCTGTCCCAGAAGTTTCTCAAAATACAATAAATAATACAATTTCCATCTAAGTTCTCATTCAACTTTATATGTTTCTAATTCCAAAGAAATTCCATCATTTTCCAATGTTCACACAAAGATTATCAAAATAGCTTTTTATACATACACTCAGTATGAGAGGTTTTCTTGTACAATTTCTAGTGAGTTTAACAATGCAATATAAATTCAGTCCCAATTCTATTTTCTACAATAGTTTGATCAAAGTAAATAATTTTGATAGTTTCAAAGAAGAAAGAAAGCCACTCTTTTTGGAAAATTCACTAGTTTTAAATGCATTTTCTGTAGAGTACATTTGCTAAAACAAATCATCTTCAACTTGTAATATAGTCTTATGTATACTTTACTAAGTTTTCTATTGATGTTTGGTGATTCATAGTGTGCCACTATTTAGAAAATACAAATAGTTTAAGAAAAGAAAAGCAACGTAGATTTCAGATTTGTATATGAATACATGTTTCCTACTGAACACAGAGTGATTAAAAAGTGTTTATTTTGCATCTCTCTAAATTTTAGTTTTCAAATGTATATATATACTTTTACACCATGTTGTGTTTTTTGTATGTCACCATTGTTAGAAGATAATGTTTACTATGGAAAACAGTGGTATTTAAGTCAGTGTATATATATATATATATCTCTGTGTGTGTGTGTATATATATATATAAACATGTATTTATTCATATATAAAAAAGAATTCAAACATATTTACAAAATGCATATGCCATAATGCTGCGTTTTATGCATCCTATCATTGATAATGGTAATATATATATATATATATAAATAAATACATAATAAATTTACAAATGAACATGTTGTGAACATTTACACAATGCTGTGAAATTTTGTATGATACCAATGACAATGAGTAAATGTTTCCAAAGATGTTCAGATATATATATATTTATATCTATATTTCTATATCAGTATATGTTTATATAGAAGTGTATTTATATCTGAATATATATATACATCTGTTTATATATATATAAACAAACTTCATATACAAAAAATTTCATGCACAAAGATAAATGTATATATATATGTTTATATATTTATTTTCAGAATTTTGGTATCAAGATTTGACATTCAGAAATAAAATATAAACCTCTATTTGCTAAAGAGAAAAACCCCAAATATGGAAATGGAGATATTATGCAATTTCTTTCCATGCATGCAAAAGAATGGAAGATTTTCTCAATTTTCATAGTCTTGTATACAATTCAACACTTGGCATTCAAATTCTTCAGTAGAATTTTCATATTTCAAACAAAATTTGTGGAAAAAGAATGAAAAACCTGAATATTTCGCTTCCAGCTGGAGATGCTCTTCACACAACTTCTTCTCTTTGCCTCTTTTCAATCTGGTTTTTATGAGAGGCTTCTTCTTCTTTCCTCCTTTCTAGTTGCTTTACCAACTCTTTAATTTCCTCCTATCTCTCAAAGAATAATTCTCAAACTCACTAAGCTAAAGGATTCAACATTTTCTTGGCAGCCATTAGAGCAAAATTGCAAAGCTTATTTTCATGAATGTTTTCAAGAACCATTGCCTCTCTCAGGAAGTTCTTTTCCTTTTAATAATATTTCACTTTTCCATTTCCTACCCTAATCTTGAAATGGATTTTAAAAATGAAATTAAATATAAATATAACTTTGTGTTTTTACATTTCATATTCATAAATATGAGATATGTAAAAATAATCCGAAATTACCATTGCACAAATGATAAACATTTTGAAAAAAATACATCCTCAATTACTCAATTCAAAGTAAATATATATATCTAATATTTAAATAAATATTATCTAATTATCATTTAATTTTATTATCACAAGAATTTAACACAAGTTAAAGAAACTAGGATAGTCACTTAGATTTGCAGCACGGTAAAACCAAAATCAATAGTTAATTTTATAATTAAATTTAATTCCTTTACTTTATCATGTTTTCATTTCATTATTTATTTAATTTAACTAATTACTATTTGATTTGCAAATAATTCAAAACAAACACACTAAAATTAGACATTCCTAAATGCAATCTATATGAATCTAAGTGCTCGTGTATGTGATCAAGAGAACATCCTGCTTTGTCCTGTCAAGAAGCTAACCCCCTCTCCTTAATCACACCCTTGGTCTTCGACCTCCTGCACCTCAAGTGCACTCAGACACACAAAAATAATTGAATTAGTATCACATAAAGATATAAATCAAGCAATATATTACATAAATTAAAATGTTTCTACTCTATTTTGCTTCATTTTCAAAGTAAAACACATTCAATAGTATTCAACTTTTCATAATTTAAATAAACACTTTCATTTATCTCCACACCAAAACACCATCATATTAATTATTATTCTACCTCACACATCAAATCATGTAACAAATCCACACAAAACCAAAAGTAACCTACATCAGGGTTGAGACATGACAGATAATTGGAAAAATCTGATTCCAAAAACCTCAAAGGACACAACAAACAATCGATCATGCCCAATACCTTACGTTTTAGAGAATTTACAATGGTTGCAAATGAGGGATATGAGGAAATTGATGCTAAATTAGCACAGTATAACCTCCCTCTAGGTAAGAAAAGGAAATATTTTGATATAGAAGGCTTTATTCACAAAGCAAGGTTATCACAGGTGTTATTAGTATATGAGCATGTATTCTCGGTTGAAGATGTAATCAGAAATCATGATGAAGCCTCTACCACTAAAAGAATGACTGCATATAATAGGGTTATGCTTGCAGAGGAATGGAAAAGAAGAAATGTACCATCTTATTCGAAGGAATTTGGTGAAATATAGGATCCTCTAGCAAGGATTGAGTAACTTATTGCTCATATGGATGAAGTGGTAAAGAATGTGCCTTCAATTGTCTTTGATGCCCCTCATGCAACCTATTCAGGAGTGCAAGCTGAAAATATAGAGCCCTTAGATTATATCCCTGCACAACCAACTCCTAATGTGAGTTTTTCTATAGATATTGATATGAGTGAAGAAGATGAGAGTTATGAGGAGGAAGAACAAGTACAAAAAATAAGTGCTCCTGTAATTGTACGGTATGAGCCTCCTCAGGAACACAATGTTGTAAGATTTGAAGCATTAGATGAATTATCAGATGATGTTAGGGTCAAGGCTGGACATGAGTTCATTTATGATGGAGATTTTATTAAGTCTCCTGAGTTTAAATCATTTTTTTATGAATATAAAGGCAAGAAAATGAGACAAAAGATGCAAGATGTCAATCCTAAATGAGAAGCTACTATTTTGAAAGAATTGAAAAAAGAAATAGACAAAGAGATGGAGTCCATCACTCCTGAGAGAGTGAGAGAGTTACTCCAAGAAGATTGAGTATTTCTTTTTCCCGGATGGGATATAAGCTCTGCAATTGTGTTTGATAGTTTTAGAAAGAGAGGAGATAAAAAAATGAATTTAATAGATGAAGCAAGTGACAAGATGTATTCAGGGTCTGGATACAATCCAAATGAGGCCACCTTGCTTATTTGGTCACTGTACCCCCACGAAAAAAGAACAACTATGATTGATAATCCAAACCAAATGTTTGGACATCTCTTGGTTCAAAGAGTAGGGGATACCAACCCGATGGACACAACGAAGTTGAATGTCAATGTGGAAAAGTTCACCAAGGCACAAATTGATAAGCTGGTTAAAGAAAATGACAGGTTAAAGAAGGAATTAGCACATCAAAGAGAAATATCATCTTCCTCTTCCACACCAGAATTGTATTCCCCATGGCTTGAGAAAGATAAGAGAGTATTGGATGTAATGGCTAATACAACTTATTGGAAGCAGTACCACCCGGAATCTCAGGAAAAATGTAAAGAATTGGAGAAGGAAGTCAAAACCATCAAGTATAAGACTGCATCCAAAATGATTGAGGGTTCTGATTCAATAAGATGATGAAATGTGGAGATGATTATTGGAGGAAATTTAAATAGGTACTCTCAGCATTAGAGAAGAACAAATGATTATAGGGGAGAATAATCGAAAAGAGACAAGAGCTTCAAGACAAGCAAATCCTAAAAGGATAGACATTGCAGACACATAACAAATTGGTAGAAGCACACAATGGATTTCGTAAGAGACTCGTTGAGGATTTTGAGTGCTTCAATTCGACTCTGACACTTTATGATGATATTGGAAATCCTCGAGAATATGATGATTGGAAGGAAGATTTTAATGCGATTTTGACTGCTACATTACAAGAGATCAATGATGAGGATATGATTTCACAAAATACTCACAACCAGCTCGAGAAGATGATGTATATGGAGTATGATATGAGAGAGGTGATCTCCAATGCATATACTTGTGCTGAACAAGAATACATCCATCACCTCTCTGCATTCAATTTGTTCCTCAACCAAACTATGGATACACCAGACATATCAGGGCAACCACCAGGATGAAAGGAGTCAGCCAACAACATGAGCACCATGTCATGGAGTAGAAGATTTGAATAGATCTTAGGTGGTCATGGGATTTTTCTTGGAGATTAATGGATCGGTGCATTTAGTTGCTGCAATATTTCATTTTATTAATTATGTTTAGTTATCAAACAACATGAATTTTTGTAACGGGTCTGTAGCTTGTTGCCTCTCACATATATAAGAGAGACCAAGACCCAAATAGATCATCCATCTCATATCAGAAACTACTGTTATAATGCATGTTATTCAAAGATAAATATAATGGTGAAAGTTATGAATAATTGTTAATTTGCTTTCAAGTGTTCAACTGTTGTGTGGATTTATATGCTTATATGTTATTTGGCTATCTCCAAAGTGGCTATTTATGTTATTCAAATTGAGTGTGTGGAAATACATTTAATTTGTCAATACACATTTATTGTAGTTGTGTGATGTTGTTGATTGGTTCTAGTGTTCAGAAGAATTGAAATTTGATAGGATCCTATTTGGATTAAAGTCCTTTTGAATAGATTGTCTTAATTGGTTTCCTTTCACATTTTGAATCAAATCCTTTCACAAATTCACAATAGTATAAGGGGATATCACTAGGATTACTAAGAAGAGTCCAAATAATTGACATACTTGCACATTTTCATAAGGTGCAAACATTCAAAGTGCCCAACTGTTTGAGTTATGCTGAAGGGAAAATCTACCTATCTTACAAAACCCTATCTCCAAAATCATCATTCATCCCTCCACTCCGTCCACCCAATAGAAGTAATCATTGGTAATAATTAGATATTACATACAAAATACAACTGACAAACTTGAAATCTCAATTACTCTCACTAGTATTTAGACATGAAAACTTTGCATCTTCTTTATCTCACTTGCCATAGTAGGTAGATTGCTCAATCTAGGAACCATATCTATTTGCAAATTTTCCTTATTGTTTAGGTATACCTGCCTAGGTTTGGTAGAGCCTGAAGAGTAGAAGGTAATTAATCCTGCTTACCTTGTTTGTGGACCAATGGTGTATTAAGGGATTGGTACCCCCTTATGGTTTAAAACCTGCCCTTTGAGACCTAACACTAGTGATGATGGCCCAGGATTTTTCATCAAAATATATGCATGACTTCCATGGTTTAACTACATCTCACTCTCCTTGCCATGATGAGAAGGTAGAGGTAGATTTCAACAAGAGCCTCCATTGTTTGAATTGGCATCAAACAATACCTTCAACCTCAACTTATGTCATTACATATAATGACATTTCCCCAATTGTTTGTATTGTTTAATCACACAATAAGGGGCCTTTAGAGCCCAATCGTACCTTCCCAATCTACATATACCTTTAGTGTTAATGAAAATCACATGCAAAAGTGAAAGTGTTAGGAAGGTAGGTCTATTTCATTTAGATTTTTTTCATTGTCAAAATACATCTACCTTAATTGATCTAAATCTGTTCATGAGATTTATGCATGATCACTATTGATATCTATGCTATATACTGGTTTGATATGCCCACAATTTTTTTCCTACAATACTTGACTAATGACTCTTTGTGAATAACCCAAGTATAGTGCTTTAATTGCTTTCAAACATAAAGTGGGTGGTAAGTGTTGCTTTATGTGATAACCATATATGACTTAGTTAAGAAATGTGAATCTCACTTATAATATTTTCTCAATGAATTGGGATCTTGTATGCAAACACATGATGTCTATCTTTTTGTTTTTCCATTTTCAGGTCCACTCTTGAAAGCTCCTAAGTGGTTGAAGAGACCAGTTGGTGTCAGTTTTGGATTTGGAGGAAAGCTTGCTTCATTTCAGCCCAATACAACATCACAGAGTTTTTTGGCTCTTCTGAGGTACAATACAATTTATTCTTTGGTACATGTCATTAAGATGATATATGGTCTTATTTTTCTACTATTTTAATAGGCATATATACACAATCTCGTTACCAAGGATAGTCTGGTGCTTCATTCAACAGAGTTTGAAGCTGAAATAGCAGATAGTGAAAAATCATCATTGCAAGCTTTATGTGATAAGAAGTCTTAGGATTCTCAGTTACTTATTTGTGGATACTTTTGAATGGGATTAATAACAATTTACATTCATTTGTATTACAGTTTCACTTGTAAATTTTTGGTTTTTGCATTGATTTAGTTTGGAAGAAGAGAGGGAGACATGAAATCTCCCAAGAGTCATGTTTGAAGATGAAGGAAATGCTAGGACAAAGCTACTTGAGCACCTTGGTTTTCAAGTGCAATCAATAGAGAATCAAGACTTATAGGAAGCTCAATTTTCCAAAATTCATGATATTAGTAGTGAAATAATCAACAATGTCACTCTTGATGATACAACACAATTAGATCCATTAGTTTAGTCAAAAGGTGGAAAAGATGTTACATCCCCCAGAGATAATGGCGAGGAGTTTTTTTGATAATTTGCACAGAGAAAAAGAAGATTCCTCACTTCCTCTCACTAAAAATGATTTTGTTGTTGGGAAGGATACCCTAGGCAATGGAGAAGAGGTGCAACATGAAGCTACTAAATATTTGACTGAATACTAAGAATGCGATGAAGACATTCAAAGTTATTCAGTTGTTGGTGATTATAAGGGAGCAGTCATGCAATTACTATCAGCAAACAAGATGGAAGATGTACTTCTCATTGCTCATGTTGCGGGGAGTTCTTTATGGGAGAAAACTCGTGATGAATATTTAAGAAAAATGAATTGTTCCTATTTGAATGTTATGCTTCTATACTAATTGCATGGCATTTGCAACGTCTTAAAGTCTTTTAATGTTTTATTTTTTACCATCCTTCTTGTATTCATCTATCTAGATTTTAGAAGGCTAACTGGCTCTGTTTATCTAAAATATATTTCTTTATGTGGAATATTTTATGACTTAACACTATTAGTGTAGGTGGTTTTTGCTATGGTCAATAATGATCTTATTAGACTTGTGAAAAATAGGCCTTTGAAATCCTGGAAAGAAACTCTTGCTTTACTTTGTACACTAAGTGTTTTTTCCCACAAGAATTAGTTAAACAAAAAATTATGTAAATTGGATAATGCAATTTTGATTTGGAGCAAATTGTACTTGACAATAAATTTTTTTTATAACTCATTTCTAATTTCTGTGAGTTGTAGTTTGAAGCTTTTGATATAATGAAAAAGCGTACAAATTTATGCATTGTATCATACAGTTGTGTTCATTATTTTCAAACATTTCTCACGATTGTATCATAGATACAAGACTTGGACGTAAAACAGTCTTGGCAGGTTGATTTTTGACTTAAGACTTGGAGGACTCAACACATACTTGGTAGGTTGAATTTTTGACTTGGATGGTGAAGATAGGTTTTCAAATCGAATAAACCCTACCCCATAGAGTGATGTGTGTTTTCAATTATATTTTCATTGAATGCTCTTCGAAAAGAAATGAAATTAGCTATGATTGTTTTTTGTTCACTGTTGCCAATTGATTCCAAGTTTTCTTTAAGAGGCTTGGGGTTGTAAGATAAAAGGGGTCTCTTGTAGTCAACAAAGAAAGAAAGTCAGACCTTGAAGAGATTGTAACAAAGATGTGATAATCACAAAGCACAAGGTTAAAAGCAATGAGATCATAATGTAAAAACAAAAGAGAAAAAATATGTTTTTATTAGAACAATGATTTTAAGGATTGACTATGAAGAACAATCATCATAAGATAGTAGTGAATACAAACAATGATAGTGCCAATCAGTTATCAATACAGTGAATAAAGAGTTCCAATTTTCAATGCATGATAATAGAAGTCCAAGGCATGCAAGTGATATGAATGAAAGACAATATATAGAGGGAAAATAGTTGCAAATGATGACTATTATATCAAAGCATATGAGTGTTAGAGGATCATATAAAAATGAAGGAGATAATAGCAGTTGTTATGAATGCCATGCAACCCGATATCATGCACATAGAAGATGTAAAAGACCATGGAACAAACTGAAAAGGGGTCAAATTCAATGAGATTCATTCAATGTCAAAGAGTATTATCATTATATCAATGAAAGTACAAGATTTTAACAACAATGAAGCAATGGAAAGCAAGAACAATATATGCAACATCAAGATCACTGTCATAAAGGATGAAGATCAACATGAGGTTTCAAGATTCAAGATTTCCACTTACCTTTAGATTGTAACCTTGTTTAATGTTCTTCTCTTTCTTGAATGATACTAGTGTTGCAACTTAGAAAACGCTGCTCAACCAACTCTGGCATTACAAAAATGGAAACCACCACTCTTTGCATTCAATGGTTGTTTCCTTCATCATGCTTGCAATTGGAAAACCTTCAAATGTGCATGGGAGATGAAATACCAAATTGTTGATTAAACTTCAAAACTTCCCTCCAATGTGAAATCATAATGTTTTATGATAAAAATCGAACTGCCTGAGATTCCCTCCAAATGCATACATGACCTGATCGACCAAGGCACCAAAAATACCCTTTTTAATTTTTTTTTTGTCTACCAAAAATACCTATTGCTAAAATGCACCAAAAAAAACTATTGTGTGGAAGGCATACAAAAAATAATCTTCATTTTTAGGGGAAAAATATTCATCTATCTACATTGTCATTTTAATATAGGTTGTGAAAATTAAGATAAGCATGATGTGCTCCTAAAATTACTAGAGTTCAAACTTGTATAAAAAATAACATCTATAAAAGTGATCCACACACAATTGATTTTCATAGATTATAAAATAATTCTATTTTTAAATCATATTTTATTAGTGAAATTGACCACAATTTCTATTTGATACGTTTGACATGCTAACACAACAGGAAAATCAAATTGACTTCAAATCATAGTTAAAAACATTAACGATTCATTAATATAATGAGTAATAAAGTTAAAGAATGTAAATGTTTATAATTTTTTTTATAAAATATGTTAAGGCCTTAAGACTGCATTGAGAGGCAATGCCTTCCATGCAATAGGTATTTTTGGTGCACCAAGCAACCTAGGCGGCCAAAAGGCCCGCTTAGGTAGGGGTCCCATGAGGAGGGCTTAATTAGCTCTATGGGTTATGATCAAATTCAAAAGAAAAAAGAATAGAGTACTAGTCATTTATTTAACAATATATTTAGTCATCTTTAATTGTCTAATATTAGTCATTTATTTAGTCATTGAGTTGTGATTTTACCCAATGACCAAATTAGTCACTTATAAATGACCAAATTAGTCATTTATTTTCAAGATACTACTAGTGTTAGTCATGTGACTAAAACTTTTAGTCACGTAGTCATTTATTTGCCATATTCTACTAGTGATTGGATAAGAGTGTTTTGTATCTTTGCATATACATTGTTCATATTGCTGAAATATTGCATGAAATGGTTACATGTGCTTTTCATTCTTATTCAAACAATCCTAGTACCTTACATATGTAGACATGTTAAGAAACATTTCCTATCCCCTCCCTATGAGAGTGTTTTAGTGAAAAATACAACTTGGGCCATTGCTAACGATCATACTTGTTCTTCTCATAATATCTCTCCTCTTGGTGATGAAGATATTTTAGTAGAAGATTCAATTAATGAGAGTTTTGAGAATCCTAGTTGTGAACAAAACATTCACAACCAACAGAAAACAATCTTAGATGATCATGACATTACAATTTCTTTTTCTCCTAGTATCTCTCCTCATTGTGAAGATGATACTTTGATGTTAGAAAACCTATTTTGTGAAGATCATGAGAATCTTAGTTTTCCCCCTTCACCTCACAAAATTCTTCTTAAACAAGAAAATACAACCCTGGGTAATCATGACAACAACATTTGTCCTTCTCCTACTATCTCTCCTAGTTGTGAAGAAGATACTTTGTTGTTAGAAAACCCAATTGATGATGGTCATGAGAATCTTCATTGTCCCTCTTCACTTAACAAAACCTTTCTTGGGCAAGAAAATTCAACCATTGAGCATTCCCCTACTCATGAAGTCCTTTTCAAAGAACCAACCTTAGAATGTCAAGAAAACTCGGTTTGCAATTCTTCTAAAAACCCTCCTCCTAGGAAGGATATCATGATGCAAGAAAAGAACCACACTAATGATATAGACTCTCACTTGCTAAGGGATGTTAACATTATTCAACCTCAACTCATCCTTTACCCCCCTTCATATAAACATCCACCTCAAAACAAACCCGAGTTTACTCTCTACCCACCTTCACACAAACAACAAGCTCAAAATAAACCTTAACTTATCCTCTACCCACCTAAGAATAATGTATCACAACAAAAAAATACCATTGATCATACATATAACACTCAAAATAATCCACAACCGTCGTAACCAACCCCACCCTCCTTACCTTTATCCAATGCACCTAGTGCTCCTTGCTACCTCCCACACACAAAGGAGTATGATCTTGTTGAATAGTTAAAGAATACTCCTGCAAAGATTTCCCTTTAGGATTTACTTCATATTTCACCAAATTACCACACTATTCTTCAAACAACCTTACAAAAAATTCATGTTCCTCCTCGTACAACTCCAAATGATGTGAAAAATTTAATCCATAGCATGAATCTCAACATTACTTTCCATCAACATGAGCTCCCTCCTTTAGAGTTACAAAAAAAAAATGAAGATTTCATGATCATTGCTTGATACAATCGGATAGAGATAAAATGAACCCTTATTGATAATGGTTCTGCCCTTAATGTGTGTGGTGTGAATCTCCTTGATAGATTGTGTGTTGACAAGTCACAAATGAAACCTAATTCTATATTTGTTCAGGGATTTGATAATACAAAAAAGCAACCGCTTGGTGTAATTACTTTTCCTATTATCTTTGGGGCGGCTACATTGCAAACTCTTATTCATGTCATGCCTAATGATCTTTTGTACAATCTTCTTTTAGGAAGACCATGTATTCATGAGATGAATGCAGTCCCTTCAACCCTTCATCCTATAATGAAATATGTCTATAACAATAACATTTATCAAGTTGAAGCAGATCCTGAGGTTGAAAGTTGCTTGCGCCTTGAAAAAGGATCTACATGTCCTCTGAAAAAATTGATTCCAACATCCAATATAGATCCTCTTGAAATTGAAAATAATAATGAGGAATCAGTGTCTATATTTGGTGACAATTAGGGATCCTTAGAATTCACCATCATTTATGGAGGAATACATAATCACAAAAAAGAAAGATGAGAAACCAACACAATAACCATCATTTCAACACCAAATTTAGAGACCTTTGAATGCATCCACTCAACCACTTTAGACAAACATACAAACTACACAACAACCTTTGAAGAATACAATAATGCACAACCACTTGATTTGAACAAGCAATGAAAAAGCTTTATGGAAAAGGCTATGATCTCATGACACAACTTGGATATAGTGTAAGAGGATGTGGTGCTCGAAAACAAGGTATCCACAACCCTATAGAGCCTAACACACAACAAACGACTCATGGTCTTGGTTATTGTCTTTTGTCCGAGATCAACAAACCTTCACTCAACATCAACAATCTCACACAACACACTCCTAAATCATCCTTAACAGTCACCCATCCTGAACACCTCAACAGTAGTGGTATTGAACATCATCCTTTACCAAACATGAGACAAATACCTACACCTTTGCTTAATGTCAATGTCATCTCGCAAAATTCTCATGATTTGAATTAGTTAGATTTTGTATCTTCCTATAATGGAGAAAATAAAATTTTGCAATCTAAAGAGTCTTGCATAAGTATTATCCAATACTAAGCAAGATGTATCTTTGATGAATCACAAACCACCTTCTACCATTGATCAAGAGGGTATCTTGTCGAGAGTCCTCCAGATCACTTGATCACCCTCCCTCCCAGAACTCAAAGAAATGCTATTACAAGACTTAATTTTGTGCATATCATAGAGTTCATAGCTCTCCATAACATGAATATAATTCCTTGATGCAATACAACATTTTTATGAGTTTGGTATGCTTCCTATGTGGGGTACCTCATTCCTCCTAATTTCTATTGATTTTCACTCTAGCATGCATTTCATTAATCATTTTGGCTCACCTTTGTCCTCACTAAGTGGGGAAGAACTTTAGCCTTTTCCTTGTATGTCACTTGTGATTGCCTCCTTTGATATTCATTAACCTTTCATGAATAAAATAAGAAGCTTGGGATGTGAACAAAATTCCTTAGTTGGCTCACATATAACATCTCCCTTTTCATGGTTGCTTATTGAGAAAATATGACTTGGCATGGCTTTCCTAGCTCTTGTCCTTTTTCTCTTCTACTTTAAAGAAATTGTCATATCACTAGTATGGGTGTTCAACCACTTTAAAGTGGGGGCATGCATCGCACTCACATTTCATTGTGATTTCTTTTCTTCTTGCCGTCCTCTTCTTGGTAAATCATTGGGCTTGATTCCCTCTAAGAGTGTGATACTTATTTTGACTTATCATCTCTTGAAGACATTGAGCATGATGTTCCCTAAGATGAGACATTGCACAAACTAAGAAAAATCCCTTTGAACAATCCTTACACTATTTTGCATTAACAATGTCTATGAGTGTCAAGCATACAAAGTTTTGCTTACCTCATAGAGCTTGAAAATCATTTTTCCTTTGTGGTGCCTTATTAAAGTTATTAGGAGGCATAAATTTGATATGGTTGAGTGGGAAGCCCATCCAGTGGCATGAATTTCCCCATAGTCACATATGTGTTTGATTGCATACCAACTAGCGTATGTTTCTCAACTTTTGGGTTTTCTCACCTGGTAGATAACCAAGAGTTCCATCGCCCTAGAGTGAGTACACATTTCCTTTCTGAAACAAAAAAGCCTAGATCTGATCCACAACTAGTTGGACAAATGATCAGAGCTTGATTCACCCCTTTCATTTTCATCTTCCTCGTTCTTTCCATTTCATCAGAGAAAAATTTAGTGGTGAATTCCAGGAATTGGCCAAGTCAAAATTGGTGAATTTCTCGCAAACAACAGGGTGTCCAAATTGCCCAAATTTTACAAACTATAGGTCCAATGCATGTCCATTCGCCAATGAGTTTTTTTATGAGGCATATTTAAGAAAAAAATTCACCATTGTCAAACTACGCATTTCAATTGGACCGACTAATATTTTTTCCTGGAATCCTGAAAGCATTTAATAAAACACCTACATATTCACCAATACTATTAAAACAACATTGTATCAGGACCCATTTCGCCAATTAAAATTTACAAATAGTTGCTTGTGAAGACCCATTTCGCCAATTAAAATTTATAAATAGTTGCTTATGAGGACCTATTTCACCAATAACATTATAAAATAATTACATTTGAGGACACATTTTGCCTTGAAAATTACAACGTATAGTTGTATAAGCATGTAGGATTTGCCAATTTTTTAATATACCATTGAAAAATCCCATGAAATTCACCAAATGTGGAATCATGGATTGATATAAATACAATCAAAAGTGTCATTTATTCTTGCACATTTTTTTCAGTTTTGAGGTTCTACTTCTCAATTCGGAAGTCAGCAAAAGCCGAAAACGTAGACTTAAAGGTGAGTGATCATTTCTTCATAGTGTTATTAGTTATAATAATAAGTTTTCTATATCTCTTTTCCATTCTTACTTTAGTTTTAAAGATTATATTGAGTATGGAATGGGATCTATATATTATTATTCTCTGTTCTTAAACAAGAAGACATTTTTTTCTAGTTTTTATTCAAAATGAGAGATGAATGTTTTGAGTGAATTAGAGATCAATATGTTGACTGACTTAAGCAGCAAGGGTAAGGCTCCCACCGCTCCTTAGGGTGGTGAAGAGACTCCTGCTGCTCCTCAAATTCCTGCCACTCCTCAGGGTGGTAAGGCTCTTGCCACTCCTTAGGATGGTGAAGAGATTGGGAGGCCATCAAAACGCCAAAAAATTAGACGTACCATATAGTCTTACTTTGGAATTTCCAAGGCTTCTGATCCATCAGGTCAAGATGGAGCTTCATCATCAACTCTTCCACCAAATATTGGTAGCATTCACAATACCTCACTGCCACCAAAAGGTCAAGTTGAGATTGTCATTGATTTAAATCAAAATGTATGAAATTAGGATGGCAATACCACAAAAGATGTTCCAACGGATATCGTGGACCCCGTTAGCTAGAATGAGATAATTGAATTGGATGAGGATGATGATGTTGGTAGCAAGAAAATAAGAAGCAAATAAAAAATGGGGCGTGAGTGGGAAATGACAAGAAATTTTAAACTTGGTTGGTTGTCAAAGTACCCATTCATGAAACCTGTGGGGATTGGCAATTCAAACGATATTGAAAAGGAAAGATTGGCCAAATGTATGATTTGTAGTTGGAAATGAGGAAGAGCGAAGACGTTGTAGCTAAAGATTGACACTATAGAAAAACATATTGGTAAAGTTTAAGAAAAAAAAATCATAGAAAAAAAGGAACAATTAGTCGTACAATGTAAATCAAAGGAAGAATTTCTTCGTGTTAGGTATGCCACAGATTATGAAGAGCATGAAAAAAGAATGTCGAAAACTGTTGCATGTAAAGGTACACTTAAGGATCAATTTGGAAAGTAATGGAAGGAGAAAATATGTCAAAAAATGTTCATATGAGTGTTGTTTTTCATATTTTTTCCATAGGGCGTCCTATGAAAGACTACCCAGAATATTCTAGTTTATTACCTTATTTGAATGTTCCTCACTATCCCTTGTCACATTGGTCAGTAAACGCAGGATGGGATTGGGAAAAATGTCTTGCTGTGGTGGAAAATGAAGATTTAAAGGATAAAGTAAAAGAGTGATGTACGAGCATCACAACATAGTAGACAAAGCCCCTGACCTCTTACATAGGTTAAGTGATATAAAGACACTCTTGACTTTAGCTAGTCTTCTCCCATGCTAGATGAGATGAACAATATTTGAAGAAATCCCAAGAAAAAACTATGTATATTAATGAATATTCTAATCTACGTAAAAATACATGCTTGGCCCTTGATCATCTATATCTAGAGTTGCCACAAGATGGCCCAAATTATTTCATGTGGCAAAAAATTACTGATTTAAATAATCCTGATAATTATTTATAGTTTAATGCAAGCTGGAACTTATGTATCTGTGTACATGGATATGAGATACCAATGTACCATTGTACGATAGCCAGGTGCTCTAGCAGAGAAGTAGCTGTTAAGGATGAAGATTTTAAAGGAATTGTTAAATCTGTTGGTGATAATTTGAAGGAAATTGCAAAATCTCTTTCCTTAGAGGTTTGTGAAAGATTCCCTCAACATGAAATACTTGAAGTCATGGGTATTGTGTATCCTCAATTTTGGGAAAACCGAGAGAACCCAAAATACTTTTCATGATCAATTAAAAATATTGATTGAACAATTTTCAAAAAGTGTAACATGCGATGAGTAGAAAATAGAAGGAATTTTAAATGAAGCTAAGCTTAGAAAACAATCTGGGAGATTTGCAACAACTATGAGGGACTAGTATAAATCCATGGGCAAGGAGAAGGTCTTTGAACCGAGATCAATAAAAAAGGTTTGGACAAACTTAGGTTAGAGTGAAATATTGTGTGGTTCAATATCAGAATATTTCAAACTTGTTGTTTTATGTCAAACAATGATATTGGGGACAGTTGAGGATGAGAGAGTTTTTAGTACATTGGAGTTTTTGAAATCAAAGTTAAGAAACAAAATAGACAAGAATTTGGAAAATTGCTTGAGGTCGAGAGGAACTGCGTATAATGTCTTTAATTTCCCTTTTGAAAGGGCACTCACAATCTGGAGGTCCACATGTGAAAGAAGAAGGACTAGGTTGTGCAACACTCCAATTCCAAATGTTGGTACTAGTGGTAGTGGTAATGCAACTGGGATAGTTCAAATTGACATAAATCACACAAAGAATGTTGAATTTGAGACACATGCTAAAAAAATGAAGAGAAGACTTGGAATAAAATTCAAGACGACTCTTTTACTTTATTTGATGAACATCAGTTTGAGGACCTCGAGTCAGTTTGGGAAATGGAAGAGAATTAGCAAATTTTAGGTATTTATACTGCACTTCATGGATCCTAGGATCAGTTTCCATTGTTCCATACTATAGTTGATGATATTTTATATTGCACTTCATGAATCATATTCCAAAGTCAAACTATAGTTGATGATATTTTATGTTGCATTCCATGAAATTGTGATATTTTATATTTTATATTGTATTTATATTTTATAATAGTCCGTACATAACATTCAATGAGGTGTCAGATGATGACGCTTTTGAAAGGAAAGATAAGTCCATAATGTTGTGTGGTCATTGAAACTTGGAACCTTAGAACCAAAGTATGAAGTTTCAAAGTTTTCAAAACCTCCGACCCACTGACTAGAAAGATGAACAAGAAATACTTGCAAATCAACAAAGTGAACCGTCTACCAAGTCGAGTAATAAGGAAGTTATGAAAACTTTGAGGACTAGCGACTAAGGTTAGGAAAAGCACCAACAATGTGACTTTGAGTGATAGGAACCACACCAATGAAACAAACCAAAAATACATCATTCCATTTCCAATAATAGATAATCCACGACAAACTACTCAACAAAAGCAAAATAAATCCACACAACATAACTCAAACTCGAAGGTTAGGTCTAAAATACTTGCAACTCAGTTTCTCAACAAAGTGAATCAAGTCGAGGAATCGAGAAGTTATGAAAATTTAGAATTCCATGACAAGGTTATAAAACTCGAAGGACTAGCGACTAAGCTTGTTTTTCTCCCTTATTTTGAGTCTATCTTCTCTACAACTGTAACATTTGACATGAATTATTAATGAAATTTGATCAATGATCTTTCACTAATATTCTTTGTCATTAATATTATGCATTGATTTATGTTTTAATTCTGGCTCTAGATAGTTTAATGAACCAACTAAAGTACCTTGATTAAAGCATGAATTCATATAAATTTTTAGTGGATCTACTAAGTAGTCATGGTGATTGAGTATTGATGTGTGAATTGTAATGCAATTTCACTAAGATTATGGATGCCTAGAATTAAAATCACCTTATAGTGCATATTTTAATTGTGTTAAAAGTAAAAATTGAGCATGTACTTAGTGATTCATCACTCAACTCAATGCTTATTAGATTAATAGCATATTAACAATAGTATTAGTAGCATATACAACAATGAACATAAAAAATTGTTTAAAGTGTATTTAGAAGTTGAAACCACTACTAGACTTTTTATTCAAATGATATAATAAATAATATAGATAATTGAACATCAAAACATTACTGAAGTATGAATTTGAGCTTTTAAATTGATTATCACATGAAGGAATACATAGAGACATTGGCAATGCAAAATATTGCTCAAAGACAATTCTGCACAAAGTTGAGTTGGAACTTGGAAACTCATATTATCAAAAATTAAATCACTCTATCACCTTTTCTAGCAACTTCCACTCTTCAGGTGTTGGAATTGTCATTTTTTCTAACTAATGACGTTTGACTTGAAGATTTGTTAACAATTCATGATTCAAATTGGAACCTGTCTTGGATTCTTCAATTAATTTTGTATTCAGGGTTAGAAATGGTTTGATGGAATCCAAATAGGTCACCACATCTGGGTTATGAGGAAATTGGTCCAAATCAATCTTCCTTGTATCCTCCATCTTCTTTCTAAACTCATTCTTTCCAACGAATCACTTATTTGTGTCAAAATCCTCTGGCAAACCAAGCTCTATGAAGTTCCTTACCTTTTCATCCACCTTCTTCATCTTGTCTACAGTCAAATGCAAATATTCCTTTGTTTAACACATTCTCAAACACTTTTCAATGGAAGATGACAATGTCACTGATGTAGCAAGTCGATTAGTAATCCCTTTTGATTTCAAAACATTGTCACTGGCTTTGTAGATTGTTTGTTGAATTTGATTTTTTTGATTTGTCTAATGCTAACACATTTTTGTTGTCCATTAAATATTTGTTGAGCTTATTATGATGTTGTTTGATAGCATCAATCAGATGAAACATGTCCACACAAATGATCAATCCCCATTTATTTCATCAGGATCTTTTTTGTTTCATATGCCTCATTGTTTCTCAACAAAATGAAGATAACTTATTTTGAAAAGACTTAATTTCATTTTTTGCTTCTAGTAGCTCTGCCTCGAATCTTTCATTTCTTTTTCTCTCCTTCTCCAATTTTTGTTCCCACTGTGCATTTCCATTCGCAATGCTTAGTCTTAATTTTTTTGAAGTGTATTTTTCCTCATATTTCTTGTTGCTCTCATCTAGCCTTTGCTTCGGTTCATTCCACAGTCTCACATTTCTTATCCTCTTTTTTTCTTGTTGATGTAGAGGAAATTTTTTTTATTCCTTTTTGTAATTCATTACTCTTTTTATTTTATGCTTTCCTCTTTGCTTTCCATTTGCTAGGTCTGCCTGTAACTTCAATTTGAGTCTACAACCTTTTTTTTCTCTCTATCTTACTTTATCAATGATGTGTACACCAATTCA